>APFE031107638.1:0-10555 GCA_000404065.3 Pinus taeda
ATAAATATGTATTGTAACATTGAAAGGAATATAATGAAAAATCAAGCTGGTAGTCTCGGTTTTGAGATCCAGTGGGAAATATCTGTGTATATGTGGTTTATGTGTTATGCTCTCGCATCTTTATTTTTCTTGTGATTTAGAATTCGTATGCAGGTAATTTCTGTACGGGGTTAAAACCTACACAGAAATGGGATTTTGGAGGATAGATGGAGGAATAAAGATGAAGGAATGTGTATGGAGGTGAGATAGGGGTGTAAGGAAGTTCAGGACTTGGTAGATGGAGTTGAAGAGTGGCGAGGATGGTTGGATTTGTTCAAGGAGGGGTAGAACGATGTTGCACAAAAAGGATGAGAATTAGGGAAAAGTGAATGAATGTGACAAATGCGAGGCAAGGGTTCTAAGTAGAGGATGAAGCAGGTGGGATTAATGGAGTATGAGCAGGTAGAGAAGTGTTATAGAAGCTCTGCAAGTTATTTCTTAAACGGAACAAACAAGAACTTGGAAAATCAAAGACCTAGTTACATTAGCCTATTCTGACCTAGATAACAGCAAAGAAATGGAAGAGAAGTCTATTTTCAATGAACTCAGGGGAAATAACTATTCAGCTAAGAAATCATAAACCTAAACATGCAACCAAAACTGATATCAAGTCCTGCAAATGAGATTCTAACACTAATAATTGCATGGTGAAGCAAATACAATGTTTTTGGTGGCAGCAAAGTCACATTGGTCCCAGCTCATGATTCCACTGAGGGGGAGGTGAGATCCAAGGTGCTTGGTATCCTTTTTATGAAGATCTTCCCTGTGATTAACCTATCAAGTAAATCTGAACATGAAAAATCCTTTAACCATCAACTATATTCTAAGTAACCAACAAGATGTCAATCTACTTAACAGAAATTATTTTGCAAAGACATAAAAAACAAATAACAGTACATGAAGGAAGCCTTGGCACTTGGGTTGGGCCCAACCCCAAGAGTTGTAGGCTCCTAAAGAAACTCAGAATTGATGCCAAATAAAGTTGCTTTCCATTACTAAAAAATAACCTTGTCTCAAGAAAGTTACACAACAATAGCTACGAAATTGAGCTGAGAAAATAGCAGCACTCTAGTGCAAAATAACAACAGTCCAAAAAGTAACCTATGAAGGCTGAAAGCCTTCCTATTTATTCCATACGAGGGGCCTCAACAACCCTCCTTAACTCAAGGGGTTCGGCTATCCCAACTGCTAGTAAATAGTCACTTTTCACCAAGCTGCTCGGCTTCCTTTAGGATTCGTTTTGGTGGTCTGCCGAGCTTCAAGTTGAGGGTAGATATTTCGAGGAAGGGACCTTTAATGCAAGAGACATCCCTCCTATGAATCCTCCCCCTTGTTCCTTAATGCTTGGCTGTCTTTAGGCTCATAATTGCTTGGAATTGTTTCAAAATTTGTTTAAAAAACCTGAAATAACCACGTATCAGCCTTCTTGGTAAAGTGACCACCCTCATTCGTTCAACTAACATAAACATACTAAAAAAACATGCATAAACTATGAAAAATGGTGGATTGATCAAGAACAATTAGGCAAAATGAGCCCAATAAGTTACCCAATTCGGGGCTCATCATCACCCCCCTGCTAAATGGGTTGCTCATCCCCTGAGCAACTAGTCCTGCTCCTCATCCTTGATTGCCTTGACTGCCTCTCTCACATCGCAGGCCTCCGAGGTGATATCTTCTTCACGATCATGAAATCCGGCATTTCTTTCCACTTCTTCCCACTGCCTGTGTTCCTCCTCTTCTTTGCCTCCTTCCAGCAGCCCCAAAAGCAAAGGAAGACTGACCTTGAGGCCGATCCAGTTGGCCTGAAGATTCTGCATGGACTGTTTGTAGAGATGTACTCTTTCCAAGGCCTCCCTCATCCTTGTTGGGGTGTGGTATTCTCTAATATTTAGGCTGTGGGACAGCGAATTCCACCTCTGGGAGCAAGCATGAACACAGTTGTTCCCCAACAGTCTCTCCATGTCCTCAAAATGTGCTATGGCTTGAGCTTGTCGTCCCATGTAATCTGGTAGGGCCTAAGAGTCATTGGCCAAGTGCTGATGGGTGGATATTAATGCTAAAGGATCCTTCGGTTCTGCTCTAATCAATAGTGGCTCATGTAGTTCCTCGTCCATAATGTTTCGGACCTCTGTTGCTCTCTTTTCTTCATGATTTAGCCAAGAGGCCATGGCCATAAGTTGTATGTCTCCTACTGCAGTGTTGGGTCCCACAAATTCATGTTGGGAAGGGCCAAATTGTGTAGGTAGAACTCTGATAGTTTGGCCTTGTCCTCTGATGAGCTGCTGTCACATACAACCATGAATTGATGGTAAGTTTGAAATGGGGTGATGCCCCTTTGGGCCAAGGTGTTGATCTGAAATTGCAACCACTGATCCTTAAGGTATAGGGCGTATTATTTGGCAGGTTGTCTACACTGCAGAGCTTCCATCGTCCAGCTGGCCGTGCAGGCCATGCAGGCCACTTGGGCCTCCTTTTCCTGCACCTGCTATTTTAGAGACTTTATCTCTTGGGCTGCTTGCAATTCCTTTTCCTGTAGCTGTCTAGTTAGTGCCTCTATTTCAGCTTGCAACCCATCTCTCTTCTACTGTACATCAGGTGTTTCTTTGGCTGTTGTGGGCTCCTCCTGTTGCTACTGTTATCCCAAGGTGTGGGGCCTGTCTTCTTTAAAGTGTCCCTGTAACTGTAGCTACTGTTTAAGCAGCTCATTTTCTTCCTGTAGCTTGGCCCGCTGGCTGCTTTCTACATGCCATACCATGGCCAATTCTCTCCTTGCATCTTTGAGTTGCTCCTCCAAGGGACCTACATCTGCCACACCCTTGGACTTGGTGATTTTCATCCAAGTGTGGGTCCTCACTCTCTCCTCTTCTAGTGCAAAGAATAGTGGTACTGTGAATTTTTGGGGAATTATCTTCCCGGCCTCTAACAGGTTATAGTAGGAGCCCAAGCTGGGCTAGGGGCTAGGTTCCACAATTTTTTCAGTCTTCTCTTCCTCCTAGGTTCCAATTCTTCGGTCTCCTTTAGTCTAGCCAACGTATCCTGTAGAATTGTCTCAGCATCCTGTAGAGAGGTCTTTGTGTCCATCAGTTTAATCCTTTCTTTCCAAGTGGAAGTCTTCGGGCTGCCCCGCTCATAGGTGATGGATGCCTTTGAGGGAGACCTTTCCTTTTGTTTGATTGGGGTGTCCACAATCGTAATTGGCTCTTTTGACTGTGGCTGGGGTCTACCAGTTTTTATCCGCATGCTTCTTCTTGCCTTGAAATACATAGAAGGCTCCCCTTTTCGCTTCCCTTTTTGCTTTGGTGATGTGCTTAAGGTGGCTAGCACAGCTGCTACCTCCCTGGCCAAGATCTCAGGTGACTTCTCCTTTTGTTGCTATGTTTCCATACTTCCTGTAGAAAGCCCTGTGTCGACTGTTTCCAAGCTTCCTGTAGAAACTGTTTTTGAACTTCCTGTAGAAATTGTTTTCGGACTTCCTGTAGAAATTGTTTTGGCCTGTTTGGCTGTATGTGTCTTTCCTTTTAACTCTTGTTTGGTTGCCTTGGTTGTGATCTCCTTTATTTGGGTTTTTCTAGTCCTCTCTACTCTACTTTGCAGTCGTTTCTCCCTGGGTGTTTGTGCCATTGGTCCTCCCACAGTTTTAGGTTCAGTAACTTGGCCTTTTCCTTGTTTTTCCTTCTGCTCTTTCTGTGGTGGTTTGTCCTGTGTTTCCTTGCCACTGGCTTTCTCTCCGGCTTCAAGGTGTTTCCCTTCTTCACTGCTGGATGAGGTGAGTTCCTCGGCCATAATTATTATATCATCATCTTTGGACATATTGCGGAAAATTTCCCAGGAGAGGGGGACAGTGTAGGTATGGAGGGCATCCTCTACCAAAAGCTTGATGAGCCCATGATGGGCTAGCTGATCTGGTGTCCCTTCCTTCAATTTTGTGCCACATTAAATCAATGATTGCAAGAGAAAATAGGGGATGCTTAACTTCTGCTCTGGGGGTAAATCCAACCCATGTCTTAGTTCTTTCAGCAACCGGAAATGATAGTCGTAAAAAATACTGAACCGCCCCTCACAGGTAATGTATTTCATAATTTGGAGATTGGCTTCGCTCCACAGAGGATGTAAACTGGCCCTCCTTACCCCATTCTTGTCTTCTGCAAAACGTTCCTTAGGTAAGAAGAATTCTTTCTTGGCTTTTTGGCCTAATGCTCTTTCCTCTTTGCTCCAGGGTACCCCTAATGGAAAACCCGTAACCTGACTGATGAGTTCAGGGGTAAGCTGCAAGGTCAACTCTCTGAAGTTCACAGTGGCTACT
This sequence comes from Pinus taeda, assembly GCA_000404065.3. Classification (NCBI taxonomy): domain Eukaryota; kingdom Viridiplantae; phylum Streptophyta; class Pinopsida; order Pinales; family Pinaceae; genus Pinus; species Pinus taeda. Next base: position 4,343 of record APFE031107638.1, read on the forward strand.
GTTTTTGATTTAGGTTGCAGGGACATTAGGAATTACTCCGTTATCTCATCATCATGACCCTGAATTTTGTCACAAAAGGTCATCCAATTGGCACGGGTGAAGAGGTCCACTACTGCGGGATGTTCACGCAATTTTTTGGAATCTGAGGGTTCCTTTATGATAAACTCCCCTGGCATGGTGAGAGTGTTTTGTTTCAATGCTCTGAGCAGAACGGGACTGTTATTCTATGGTTTCCTCCTTTGAACTTCAAGCCAGGCTCTCTCGGTTGTTTATAAGTTAATCTGCACCAATTCCCGGTTCTAATGCTTTCGTTGCCCAAAACTTAGTTGTCCGTGTGTAACAGGGAGAATTAGGTTTCCACAGATAGGACACAGAGCTTAATTTCCATCACCAGCATACATACAACCATGTAAATTAAAAATTTTCACGCACAGGCTAGCCCTCACAGTGCTTTATCTTTTCTATAGGAAAAAATCTTTTAACAGGAACCGTGGAAGAGAAATTTGACGCAGACCCGACTGAGAAATTTCGTGCGACACATAGGCAAACCGCTGGTTTTGACTCACAGGCAGACTTGTCTCTAATTCTCCTCCTCCAGACAGTGCAATTCACCACCTTTCAAAATATACCATGCATGGGAGTGTGTTTTCGAGCCTACCTCCCTCGGAACTTAAAATTTGTCAAAGAAAAACCAGGCTTCTCTGTTTCGGAAGGCTATGCCGTACTTCTTGTAGAACTTCTTCCTGTAGAATGCTTGCCGGCTTCTATAGGATGTTCCTGCGCTTCTGAATGAGCTCGGGATGCGGGAGAACTTTGAAATAGGCCGAAAAGCTCGGTGGAGGATGACAGTTAACAGAGTGTGGAAGCGGAGGACGAGTACTTCGGCCAGGACGTTGCAAATGCCAATGATCAACGGGTGTGCAAATCTTCAGCCAAGCATTTTGAACTGCGGCGCAATTCATGGCGAGGGGGTGAGGTGGCCGGACTGAACTGTTAACCGACGTCATGGCCATTATTCTTCTGCGTGTCTCTTGCCGCCATTACTTCCCCTCTACCATTAACTGCTGCCACCACTGTCAATCCGCTAATTTCCCCGACTAGACACTCCACAAGTGTCGGCTGCACAGCTCTTTGGCGAGTTTGAACATAACTGAGCTTGTTCGGATCCCACAAAGTGGTGTAACTGGCTGAGGGTGGCCAGTTGACTGGCCACTGAATTCGTTCAATCCACCCATTTTCACAGACATGCAATTTTTCGAAGTATAGTTCATGCAATTGATGAACGAGGTTAGACACTTACTTGTGTGGCCATGGACACTGCCTCGCTTGCTGCTGCCTCGTGCACGAGTGCTAGCACTCATTCTTTCATTTGCTGATGTTGTATGCACGACTTTGAAATCCGATCTTCCAGTTGTGAACGCTACATGCACAGGTTATGTCTGGTTTCAACTGTCGAGGATGTGTTCACGTCCAAGAGGAGCCTTTTTACAGGTCCCCTATGTCGATTTCAGCTGCCACTGACTCCAGAGTATGTGTGCCAGCCAGATCAACTACTACAAGATTCCTGTAGGATGTCCTGTAGTTGCTTCTCCTCCTGGGATGCAGGATAAGCGAGCATGGCTACATTCACTGATGAAGAGGCTAGATGGAGCTTGAACAGGTGGAGCGTGCGAACCTTTGCTACTTGATTTTTTTCCACTTGAAAATTTCCTTTTTTTTTTCTTTGCTGTCAACCTGAGGAAAACAGGGTTTCTGAAATGACTGTGTAGGAACACACAACCAGGTGGGTGACAGAGGTGTCAAGCGATGGAACAGGGTGCCACATGGTGTTGGATTAAATAGAGGGGTGGCTACAGGCCTAACAAACTGATCCCAACCATTAGATTCCCTTTCAGAATCAAATTTAGCTCACCTGATGGTTCTACAGGATGTTTCCTGTAGAAATTCAGAACTTCCTGTAGAAATGCCTGGAACTTCCTGTAGAAACACCTGGAAATTCCTGTAAAAAGACCTGGAACTTCCTGTAGAAAGCCCAATCTTGACCTGAATGTGACCAAATCCTAGGAGAGGTGAGTGGCCATGGAGGGAGTGTCTGAAGGGATGTCCTGGAGCCTGGTACGAAATTATGTCCTCGTTTTGCGTGCCCCTCTTTTCCTTCAAAGTATTCACTGCAACCTGCAATTATTTCACAGAGATCAGGCCTGTTTTCTTTTTCTTTTTCGTTCTCTTTTTTTTTTTTTTTAGAGAGATAGCTAGGGCACCTCAATGAGGTTTTCACCCTTGCTATCTGCCCTGGGCGCCTCGAAGAGGTTTTCACCCAAGGATATTTTTATTCCCCCGTTTTTTTTTTATTTCTCTAGAGATAGCTGGGGCATCTTCATGAGGTTTTCACCCCCTCTATCTGCCGTGGGCGCCTTAGAGAGGTTTTCACCCAAGGATCTTTTTTTTGTGTTTTTTTTTTTGATGATCAAGTTGTGGGTGGAATAGAGGTGGAGCCCTGCTCCACTACCAACACTGATTTTTCCAGAGTTTCAATGAACTCCTGCCTTGAAAGAGGTTTCCTGTAGATTTTCAGTCGATGCCCATTGACGAGCATGGGGATGGCTTGTTCATCAATGGTCTTGATGACGACTGAACCATTGTCATTGCATTTCTCCACTGTATATGGTCCTAAACATCTTGTCCTCAGCTTCCCTTTGAAGTCCTTGTATCTTGAGTCATACAACAATGCCCAATCTCTCGGCTGGAATTGCTTTTCATTCAGGTGCCGGTCGTGCCATATCTTCCTCTGAAGTTGGACTACTTCTGAGTGGAGGAGGGCCTGCAGTCTTTGTTCATCTAATCCATTTAGCCGCAGTAATATTTCACGTTGAGCATGGCTGAGATCTAGGTCCAGCTGAGCTGCCACCCTCAATGTGTTGTACTCGAACTCTATGGACAACAAAGCTTCCTTCCCATAGACCAGCTCATAAGGTGTGAAACATGTTGTAGTTTACCAAGTGGTGTTGTAGGCCCAGGTGGCCTCAACAAGGCAATCTGCTCAATCCTTTTTGCTGCTGCTCACCACCTTAGTCAAAATCCCTTCCAATGCTCTATTAGTGACTTCCACCTGTCCATTTGCTTGTGGATGATACAGGGTGGAAGTTCTGTGCTTGATCTTGTGATGAGCGAGCAGTTCTTCAATCAAGTTAGAGGTGAACTGGCTTCCTTGATCAGTGACTAACTCTCTTGGGTAGCCAAACTTGTAGAAGATATTTTCCCTTAAGAACTCAACCACTTTCTCTTTTGTCGCTGCCTTGATTGCCTTTGTTTCTGCCCACTTTGTCAGGTAGTCGGTGCACACAATGATGTAAGACCTTTGTTTTGAAGGAGGGTTGATAGGTCCCATGAAATCCATGCCCCACTTCTCAAATGGCTCGAAAGTCACTTGAGGTTGGAGGGGCATTTCATCCCTTGGAGTTGGTTTTCCCATCCTATGACATCAGTCACACTAGCTGATGCATCTTCTGACATCTTGATGAAGAGTAGGCCAATAGTAGCCTGCCTGTAGAATTTTGAAGGCAGTCCTTTTTGCTGCACAGGGCCCATCATGACAGGTTACGAGGATGTCAAAGACTTCCTCTTCCCTAACACAATGCCTGAAGATCTGATCTGGGCTAACTTTAAACAGGTTGCCCCCGATCCAAGTGAATGGGGCACTCTTCCTCACGATTCTTCTCTTCTCCTTTGAGGATAGATGCAGAGGGAACTGTGCTGAGACCAAGTAGTTTTCTATATCAGCAAACCATGGAGAGAGTACCGAGATAGCAAACAGGTGTTCATCTGGCATCTGGTCATCCACTGTCCCCTCTTCACCTGCAGGCAGATCCAATCTAGACAAGAAGTCAACAACAACATTTTCCTTACCTGGTTTGTCGACAATAGTCAAATCAAATTACTACAATAAAAGTAACCATCTAATGATACGAGCATTCACATCAGGTTTATTCATTAAATATCTAATCACAGGATGATCAGTGTGTACAAATGTTTGATAACGAGTGATGTAGTGTCTGAACTTGTTTAGGGAATGGACTATAGTCAGGAACTCTTTCTCGGTTATAGTATAGTTCATCTCTGCCTTGGACAGGTTTTTGCTAACAAAGTATATGGCATATGGAAATTTTTCCTCAACTTGTCCTAAGGTTGCCCCTATGGCTTTGTTCGAGGCATCAGTGTGGATGTGGAAAGGTAGGGCCCAGTTTGAACCTCTCAAGATTGAGGCAGATACTAGCTTATCTTTCAACTCATCCAGATCCCCTTGGTAGTCATCAGTCCATTTAAACTCAACATCTTTCTCTAAGAGACTAAATAATGGCGAGGCTAGCTTATTGAAATCTTTGATGAATCTTCTATAATATCCTGCCAAGCCTAGAAAACTCTAAACATCTCTGACCTTTTGAGGAGGTGGAACCTTTTGGATGATAGCGATCTTGTTAGGATCCACATGTAATCCTTGTTGAGAAATTGTATGACCTAGCACGGTCCCTTCAGTCATCAGGAATTCACATTTTTCGGGAGTGAGGGATAGGTTCATCTCAATACATTTGGCTAAAACTTTTCCTAGGTTAGTCAATTCTTCTTGGAAGTTGGACCCATAAGGAGTAAAATCATCCATATAGATTTCTACCGAATCGTGAACCAGTTCAGCAAATATGCTCAATACTGCCCTCTGGAAAGTGGCACGAGCATTGCACAACCCAAAAGGAAGGACCCGGTAGGAAAAGGTACCCCATGGACAAGTGAAGGTGGTTTTATCTTGGTCTTCTGGGCTAATTTTGATCTGATTATACCCGTTGAACCCATCTAGGAAAGAAAAGAACTTCTTCCCTGCTAGTCCATCCAACACCTGATCTATAAAAGGCAAAGGGAAATGGTCCTTTTTGGTGGCTTTGTTAAGTTCTCGGTAATCTACAAAGATTCTCCACTTCCATTTTTCTTGGGCACAAGCACTAGAGGTGAAACCCACTCACTATCAAAGATGGGGTAGATGAATCCTGCATCTAGCAATTTTTGCAATTCTTCCTTGACGATGTCTTTAAGGGCTGGATTCATTCTCCTCTGAGGCTGCCTGACTAGTTTACAATCCTCTTTAATGTAGATGTGATGGGTACAGACTGAAGGGTGGAATCCTTTCATCTCCTTATAGCTCCAAGTGAAAGCATCCAAATGGTTGTTCAATAAGCTACACAGCTCCTTCTCCTGGGAGGGAGATAAGGAGGAGCTGATCTTTAAGGTTTTTCCCGGGCCAAATTCCACACTCTTAACTCTTGGAGAGGTCGGATCAGTCACACAGAGGTCCACTAAAGCACTGGATTGGGTATCTTCCACCAACTCTTCTAATGATAGTGCACTAGGAGGTGGATTTTGAATCAAATTCTCAATCAAGTCATCCTCGGTTTGAGGGCCTCCCCTGGTGGCTTCTATTATGCACAAAGGTGCAGAGTAGACCTCGTCCTCATCTCCCTCTTCCAACCAGAGTGGTAAGTCATGTTCTAGCAGAGGTTGGGCAGGAGGATAGAGGACTAGCTGCTTGGACATAGGCCCATTCTTGATGGTCATGCTTCCGGCTCGACAACTGATGTAAGCATCCGTAGTAGCTAACGAAGGCCTTCCCAAGATGAGGGGGTATCCAGTAAGTTTTACCTTTGGCTGAAGGACCAAGAAGTCCGTGGGGTACTCCCAAGAGTCAACAGAGACCAAGACATCTTCCATAATCCCTTCGGGAGTCACTGTGGAGGAGTCTGCTAACTGCAGCACTGTCGAGGTCTTCCTCAAGGAACTCTGAAGGTTGAGTTTAAGCATAGTATCTCTGGTGTAATTATGGCAACCCATAGATCAATCAAGGTGTGGGGGATGATGGTGCCATTGATGTGGACATCAACTACAAGACTCCTAGGGTCCAAATATTTTGGACAGATTACTTGCCCCAACATTAGATCGAACAGTTGTCCTATGACATTGATAGTTTGGGCATCTCTCTTTCGCTTGCCTGGGTGCCTGAAACACTTCTCCTTGATCAATTTGTTATATATTGGTACATCTTTTATGGCCTAGAGAAGTGGTATTTTCACACACAACTGCTTAAGTTCTCCCAGAAGTTCAGTCTCCTCTGGGTTTGGTTGCGTGGTTACTGTTAGTCGCTCAGGAAAGGGTGGAATGGCTTTGGGTTCA
>APFE031107641.1:6019-78517 GCA_000404065.3 Pinus taeda
CATTTGACCCATTATGTCTGTTTATCAGATACAAAGCAACGAAGATATCCTTCCAAAAATTTGTTTACTATCTCTGTTTGCCCATCAGATTGAGGATGATAAGATGAGCTATGAGCTAACTGAGTACAAGGACAAGAAAATAATTCTGTCCAAAAATTTCCAGTGAAAATGGGATCTCTGTCACTTACAATAATCTTTGGGTTTCCATGTAGCTTTTGAATTGTTTCCATAAATGCAGTAGAAACTGTACTGGCTTTAAGTGGATGTGATAATGCACAAAAGTGTGCATACTTGGTAAGTCTGTCAACTACCACCATGATGACACTCTTTCCCTCAGACTTGGGTAAACCTGTGACAAAATCCATTGAAACCTCCTCCAACGTTGGCTTGGAATGGATAAAGGTTGTAATAGACCCGGTGTCTTAATTGTTTCAACTTTATTTTGTTGGCAAACCAACATTCCGCCACAAACTTTTGAATATTTGATTTAAGGCCATCCCAAAAAAATTCCTTCTTAACCCTGTGGTAAGTTTTTAAAAATCCTGAGTGCCCTCCTAAGGGAGAAGTGTGCAATTCCATAAGAATCTTTTGTTTTAGCAGGGAATTCTTACAGAGGTATAAGCAATCTTTGTACCATAACGAATCATTTTTCCAGCTAAATGTATGAGAAGTACTGGAATCTTGTTGTAGCTTTCGAATAAGTGCCCACACTTCTTCGTCATTCTTCCATTCCTCCTTTGCTTCGTTTATCCAATTTGGTTGGATAATAGAGATGGCACACAAGAATGCTTCCATATCCTCATCCTTTCTTGAGAGTGCATCTGCCACCACATTTTGCTTCCCTTTTTTGTAGATGATTTCAAAGTCATAACCCAACATCTTTGTGACCCACTTTTTTTCTCTTCAGAGGATAATCTTTGTTTCAAAAAGTATTTAAGGCTATCATGATCTATTTTTACCTTGAAGTGTTTCCCATTAGGTAGGGTCGCCATTTCTTAAGTGCATGTAGTATTGCCAACATTTCCTTCTCATAAATAGCTTTGTGTAAATACTTTCCTTTGATTGGATGACTTTCGAAAGTAATAGGTCTTTCTTCTTGCATTAAAACAACACCAATTCCATTTCCCGAGGCATCACATTCCATAATAAAGGTTTTGTGAAGTCCGACATAGCTAAGGCTGGTGCTTGGCACATTGCCTCTTTAACATGTTCAAAGGCCTTCGTTGCTTCTGGAGTCAATGAGCATGCATCTTTCTTCAATAATTGTTGTTAGAGGTGCTGCTATTCTCCCATAATTCTTAACAAACTTGCGATAATACCCTGTCAACCCGAGAAATCCTCACAGATGCTTTATAGATGTGGGGATTTTCCATTCCTTAATGGCTTTAATTTTGCTATAACACCTTCATGAGATACAATATGACCTAGATATTCAACCTCTTATACTCCAAAGAAACATTTGGAGCTTTTTGCATATAATTGTTTCTCCTCCAATAGTTTGAGCACCCTGTCAACATGTTCAACATGATCCTTCCAAGTCTTGTTGTAGATTAGTATATCATCAAAAACTACTAACACAAATTTTCTAAGGAAGGGTTTGATAATGGAATTCATCAAACCTTGAAATGTAGAAGGTGCATTGGTAAGGCCAAAAGGCATGACCAAAAATTCATAATGACCCTCATGAGTTCTAAATGCTATTTCTGGAATGTCTTCAGTCTTCATTCTGATTTGATGATATCCTGAACAAAGATCCAACTTGGTGAAGTTAATTGATCCATGAAATTCATCCAATAATTCATCAATGACAGGAATTGGAAATTTATCTTTAATAGTGAACTTGTTGAGCTCCCTATAATCTGGACACATGCACCATGATCCATCCTTCTTGTGTGCCAATACTACTAGAGCAGAGAAAGAACTTTGACTAGGTTGAATTATACCAGCCTCTAGCATTTCTGCAACCATATGTTCAATTTCACTGTTTTGGGCATAGGGATATCTATACGGCCTAATCTTTGGAGGAACACTTCCTGGAATCAAATGAATAGCATGATCATGATCACGAATAGGTGGGAGACCTTTGGGAGTCTCAAATACCTTGGAATTATTGTCCAAGACTTTTTGGGGATCTGGAGAAATAGATGATTTCGATGTGGGAACCTCTAGCGAATATAATTTTCCAATTACACCTCATTGTTCCTTCTTTAGAAGATTTGTCATACTGTGCAGGGAAACAATTGTAGAATTGAGGCTTCTGTGATCCATCATAGTTATAAGAACAATTTGTCATACTGTTAGAGCTGATTATATTTCCCAGTTTCCCTATAATACCCCTTAATTCAACTTCCTTTCCTTCTGCACAAAATTTCATGAAAAGTTCTTGAAAATTAAAATCTATTGTACCTAAGGACTGTAGCCATTGGACTCCTAGTACAACATCGACCCCACTCATTGGAATGGAAAGCATTGGGCTATTCAATACATATTCTCCCATGGATAGCTCGATATTATGGCACTTTCCATAGCAGTTTATGGTTCCTCTACTTGCAACCATCACTTGACACTCTGGTGATGGATATAGGAAGAAATTCAATTCATTTTCTATCTTACAATGAATAAAATTATGGGTACTTCCCGAATCAATCAGCACTATTACCTTTTTCTTCTTGATATGTCCTTCTATATTGATAGTTTGAGGAGTCGTAATTCTAGCCAGTGCATTACAAGATATGGTCAGATTCATTTCTTATTTATATAGGTTTGTTCCTGGAGTATATCCTCTTCTTTTGACATTTCTTGTTCCTTATCTTCCTCCTCTTCACAATCTATGTAGAATAATTTCTTCTTAGCACACTTATGACATTTAGTGTACTTACTATCACAAATGTAACAAAGCCATTTTTCTCTTTTTTCTTCCAATTGTTGTGGTGTCAACCTTGTAGGTTTTGGAAGGCTAGGGGCAACAACACTTCCATCTTTATAGTTGTGAGTGGTAGGCTTCCTGGTTGCCATAATTTTTCTTTCCATTTTTCTTTCTAACCTAAATGCCTTCACCAATGAATCAGGTTCCCAAAGGCGAACATCATGTTGAATATTATCCTTTAAATTCCCTATGAAGAAATTAATCCTATGCTCCTCTAGAATATATTTTACCCTTATGTTCAATTTTTTGAAGTCCTCAATGTGCTCCATCATTGAACCCTTTTTCTTGAGATTTATCAATTGGCTAAAAAAGGTGTTGCTTTTTTTCATCCTCATAATGTGCTATCATTTCTTCTGTAAAAATTATCCAAGTGACAATTTGTTTATGAGAGCAAAGCCATCGATACCATACAAATTGATTTGGTTCCAAATATAAATTTACAATACGTACCTTATGTGTGTTTTGCACATTATGGAGATCAAAAAATTGCTCCATCTGTAGTATCCATGTTCCGGGATCCTCGCCATCAAACTTCCTCATATCGAGTTTTGGAACATGATGGGTCTTCAATCCAACATTAGATTCTATGAAATCATGATTAACATTTATTTTGTTCTCATCATGAGTTTCCTTTACTACCCTTTCACCATTAGTGACCATTTCTCGTAGCAGTTTATTCAAATTTATCTTCAATTCTTCCACATTATCGTCCATGCCATTCATCTTAGCATACATGCCATTCATCTTAGCTTCCATGCCATTGATATTAGCTTCCATGCCATCCATATTAACTTTCATGCCATTCATATTAGCTTCCACGCCATTCGTCTTGGCTTCATTACCTTTAGTGAGAGTGAAATTTGTTGTACTTGGTCTTGTCATTTTGATATATCATGTTTCATTTCTTCCTCTTCTTTATGAGTCATGCTAGAGCTTTCAGGTTGCGTACTAGGTGTTTCCATTTTCTTTCTTGGAGGCATTAATTAATGCTAATAATTCTTCACTATTCCCTTTGAATTCCTTCAAACTATTTTTTCAAACCAACCTTATGCAAAATTTAAAAAAAAAAACTACACACCTTTTTTTCACTTTGTAAGAGCTCGATATTGAATCTACTGTATCTCTATAAATATGGATCTCAAATATCTGAAATCTCACCCTACGGTAGTCCTTTCAGTCCTCTTTCTAACTCCGCAAGTTTGATCAAGATTAAATTCTCCAAGGAAGGGTTATGCCAAATATCCCACAGTGACCTGATTATAGACTAGTTCAGTAGAGTGAACTTATACGACATGCCACGTGTCACTGTTTCGACCTTAGTACCTGAAACTGATACACATAAAACTAAAGTCCAACCTCTTTTTGAAACTTCTTATGAAATTTCAATCTGATGCTCAAAACAAAAGTTATGATGATTTTCCCCAGGTCACCTATTTGGAATGTAATTCGGGAGTCTACAACAACCCTAACTTCCTCAGACCATATCTCTGCAAATATATCGAGACAAGCTCTGAAATTCAGACCTGAAGTTCAGAACGATTTTGGCTCAAATGGTTTTTTTTTTGTAGCTTCTGAAATGTCGCAGAAAAAACGGTATAACAAAAATGCCACGATGACCTATTTGCAGTAGCGAAACCCTAGAATCCAAAGCTTTGATACCAAATGTTAGGAAACCAACTCACAAAAGATAGAAAAGATAGATCAATGCCTTAGAATTAAGCCTCTTTGAGGGGGGAACCTCCTTTACATTACACAAATGAACAATTCTTTGATGATACAAATGACTAAGCCTCCATTCTATATATAGGAGTCTAAGGGGTCACAATATAATCAAGCCGACATAATGGTAATAACATAAGGGCTTAAAAATAACAATAATGGGTTTCTATGGGGCATACGAATAACAATATGGGGACAATAGGGGCACAAAATAACAATAAGGGATACAATGACAATAGTAATGGGGGAATCACTAGTATTATAGGGCCCTAATAATTTCCAACTCAATTTAAACTCATACTGGATGCCTAAAACTTAGGTAGAACATATACATGACTACATAAATACTTCCAAACTGAAACTCCTAAGCTAATTAAGTTAATTAAACTTAATTAACTATTTACAAGTTGCTATGAGAATAGAATTCGAATTTAATTCTCAATTTAATTCAAAGAGAAATTAAATTGGAATTTATTGTTTCCATTTCTCAACAAAGAACTCCCTTTGTCTATGCACAACATGCACAACATTGAGAACAACCATTCCCAGCATAGCCTAGGCATTTGACGGCTCGGATCCATTTACTTTACCTTTCTTGATTACCTTCCTCATGATTGTCCTATCACCGTCCATTTACCCCAATGGTCTCAACCAATCCAACTGGTTGTCATATTCTTACCTTCAACTATCCTTTACTTGCACTGATATTCTTCTAAGTCTTACATTACCTGTTGGGTTTCATTCAACTCCCCATGAGCTGTATTAACTTTCCTCTTTCCCTAACCAATTCCCAAGACCCTCAAAACACAAAAGGCAAGAATAAAACCATGAAAAAAAATAACAATACAACACCACAAACAAAGTGGTATGGCCATAGACTAGACATAAGAAAAACTGCAAATCAAGCACAAACAAATCACAAAGCACCAAAATCACAAAACTAGCAAAAGACACCATGACTTAACCCCGTGGATTCCTAATGCTTCCAAGGGAAAGTTCAACTCAATCCTTATTCAATATTTCATGGGAACCTCTCTTGCCATGCAAATCCATGAATCATACTACCATAAACACATATGTGTTAGTGTATAAATAAATATAATGTAGAAAATCTTATAGATTCACAAGCTCATGCAATGTACTAAGCAAGAGACAAGACTCTACTTCTACTCCTTACAGCGAAAGCACATAAATATCAAGCAAAACAATAATTGACCAGAGGAAGAACATCAATGGAACATAACACAATAAATATCCGGGGAAAGCCACAACTCAAAAACCCCACTACTATATTGTATTATTACAGAAAATCAAGATGAAATTACAATGCTTTTTCTCTCTAGAACAATCCCAACACTCAGAAAATTCAAATCTCCAAATCATAAGCAAGCTCAAGGCCAAATATTAGTCTCTACACAAGCTCTCCAATTATCTATTCCAATGCACAATTCCTATGGAGCATAGCTTGTATTTAAAGGGAAATAAAGCCTCTAAAAACTGCAAAATCCCTTAAGGATAAGTTCTTGAATGCATGCATTATCAGTGCAACTAAGAAAAATCTAAAACAAATAGTACACTATCCCTGCACTCTAGTCTCAACTAGGTCTTTCTCGGAATCGACATGCATGAGTTTCTGATGAGGGAATATTCGGTTGACTGGAGTAGCACTAGTTGAGTGCACTAATGCATCACATGACTGTTAACTCACTATTAGTTCCTCAAACAATTTGGAACTAATTTAACTGGACTTAACTCAGTAAACTGAGTTAACTAATTGCAACTCATACTTAACTCACCTTGAACCCCTATAATATAGGGAGAACATATGCATGACTCCAAAAAGACTTCCAACTCGAAATTCCTAAGTTAATTAAGTTAATTAAACTTAATTAACTATTTACAAGTTGCTATGAGAAAAGAGTTACAACTTAATTCAAGGACAAATTAAATTGGAATTTCTGGATTCTATTTTTAACATTTCTTGATGCTATTTTCAACATATAACAATATACTAGTTAGCTTACCTTGTTATGCCAATCATGTTTCCTTGTAACTAAACATATCCATGCCATCTCTCAAGGGACTCCAATTCCCTTGATGAATCCAATAATAACTAGAAACCAATTGCTATACCTATCAATTACATGTTCATGAATATAGCACATATGTTAGACAAAATCAAGGTTGAGAATACTTTATGTATGCAAAGCACTCATTCAGTTGGAATTGCAGTTTCCAAACATAGCCAAATGAATTCTCACCTAATTACTTTCTTCTAAATTTTTCCTTGTTGTAATTGAGTCTTATTATGTTCTATCGCAACTCCCAACTGTTAGTCATATAAGCAAATGAACTATTACCTTGTCATGCTATTACCAAGCATGTTGCCCTACAACTCTTCACACATGTCAGTGACATGTTCCAAATATCAAAACATCATTCCCATTAAGTATATTTTACCAAGACTAACAACCATGCCAAAATCAATAGTCAAATCACAATCATTAATCATAATACTAGAACTAGCACTCACTTATACGTACAAATCAGTTGGCTCAGCACATAATGTTTTAGTGCAACCATATTAAAACTAGATCATGCCATCATGCAATCTTATAGACACATACTCATATCATGCAATTAATCAAACATTAAAACAAAATATAAACATACCATGTTAGATAAATCAACTAGACGACATAATTAAACACTCAAACACCAAATAGACGACATAATCAAACTCATACCTCAATGTATCTCAAGGGAGGATATCACATATGCACAAGTCATTCCATATTAGTGCGACACAATATCACAATTAAATCAACTCATACCTAAGTATCATAACCATATCCATATACACATGCCAATCTAGATTAACATGTAACATATAACATCAAGATCTTAAGTACAATGACCATAATCATCATGTGTACGACCACAATGCATATAACAACAAATCAACTACCATGCATGACTGACCAACACATGTACATATGACTACACTGATCAACTCCACATCTATCATGCATGTAAACACAACAACAATAGAATGGAAAACATATACATAACCATAATTCTTATAATAACCATTAATCAACATACATGCATGCCCAATATACAAACCTGTATGATGATCTACTCTTACCCCAAGGTACAATAATGCAACCTCACTTTTATAATTTGCATCTCCTATTCTATCTTAGCCAACACATTAGCATCATGATGACACAACTACATACAATGACCTCATGCATGACACCCTTCACCATGACAATGCATGCATAACAACATATAGACACTAACATGCATAACAAATTCATATACAACTAACAGACGTTCATGACAAACATATCCGAATAACAACATCATCAACTTCTACATGTCAACATAGATGTAACAATGACCACTAACATGCATACATAACAAGCACATATACAACCTACATGCATGCAAGACAAACACATTCCGCCCATCTAGTCCAAGTGTTGAATGATGCTCTGATACCACTCTATGTATCATATATCACCCAAAGAGAATGGAACCCACTCTAATACCACTCCATAGCACACTCCTCCCACATTTACCCAAGCTAACCAGTCCACCGGGGTAAATATGTGATGAATATTTACTATGATATGATTCAACTCCCCAAGTATAGTTAAGGAAGTAGAATCAATAAACCAAAACCAAATTGACTTCCTCAGAAGCTACAGGACTCCCAAGGGCTAACCGAAAACTCTAGGTGTCAAACCCTTGAGTTAACCTTCTTTCTATCTGAACTAGTCCCCTAGTTGCACCCATGAGAAGCCCCCCATGCAACTGAGACCCTCTAGTTATTCCCACAAAAAGGAATCCATGCAACTGCAACCATTTTTAGGCAGTTATGTGCCAGTGACCCTTGATTATGAGCCACTTTTTCAGGCCCTGGACTCAAGCCTCTGCCCAGAACTTGATGAAACTCTCAAAAATGATAAATAACAAGGTGAAAATGCCTATAATGTAAAACTTGAACAAGGACTTGACCTAAAAAGGCCTAGCCATGATAGACATTCTGTCAAACACATCACGAACATGAAATGTATAAGTCATATAAACACATCTAAGCATAAAGACTTCATACTTATTTGAGAATCATCAAGAAGGTATAATTACCCTCTCATAATAGCTGGAATAACATCTATTAGCTCATGCATTCATCAACCATTCATTTCATCAAACATGTCAAGATCCATAAACAATATACATCATATAACCAACATATAAACCATGGAAACTCAACCATAATATCACCATAATAATCAATACATATGCTCATAGAACACAATAGAATATACCTCTTATTAACATATGAAAATGTTAACCAAGTCAAGGACTTCCACATACCACTCGACCATAGATTGGGTTGAATCAAATATTTCTTTCAGCTAGTCACCCCTGCGCCATATTCCAAGCATGAATGTGGGATCTCATGCAATAACTAAAACATAACCAAACTAGGGCTTCTAGAGAAAAAACCACCTCAACCTTCAACTAGTGATTCCCCCTCAAGGTCGGACATCACTAGCCATCACCAGATTGGTCTCTACTTAAGATCTCCATGGCTCCAGGGCATTTGTTCCAACTTGGCTTCCAGGACTAGTAACTCAACCCACAACTGCCACCGATATCAAGAGAGTTTTTCCAACGAAGGCTTCCAGGACTATTCACTCAGCCCATGAAGGGCTCCAGAGTGTTTGTCCAACCAACGGTTCCAGGACTAGTAACTCAACCCAATTTGTTACAGGGCTTCCAGATCTTTTGTCCAACCAAGTCTCCAAGAACTAGTAACTCAACCCACCACCATAAGGAACATGAGAATCAACCAAAAAACAAATATAAACCCGCAACACATGGCTATCTAGGAAATGGCAAGGCTAGGAAAAACCACTTTTCATCCAGACAATCCCCCATGCCAATGAAAACTCATAACCAAGAAACCACATGCATGTGCCATGCATTCCAAAACTAGCAAGGAAAACATACATGCAACTCAATACCTGCAAAACAATATAGTTGTAGTTGTTGATCCACATGTTCCCTTGTGCTCTCCTTCTTTCCTTTTTCTTCTTCCTCCAAATCCAATGTATGCAATAGTGCTTCAAATATGCTCCAAGAATAATCTAAGTGTGAAAGAGTACAAGAGAGACAATAGAATGAGAGAGCCAAAGAATGAACTGACAAAAGTCCATGAACTAATCCTCATAAGCCTTTTTATCATTAATGCCTCTATTTTATTCATTTTCCTTTATTTTTCCTTTGATTTCCCTCTCATGCAAATTTGTGACCTTTCATCTCCCTTTTCTCCTAATTTCCTTTATCCATAAATAAAATGCCAATTAATGCCTCCCTTCCTTTTCCAATACCTTTGCCAATTTCCTTAGCCATAATAAGCTAAAAGTGACAACCACTAAGATGTTTTTCCCACCATTCAGCTTGGAATACGTGTCCCATGACCATGGCCTTATTTTTCCTTTATTAACTTTATTACATGGATTTTTGACCAGGGTTGATACATTTCCTATGATGCAACTAGCATGATTAAAATAACCCTTTCATTTCGATGAAGATCGATCTATGGGAAGGAAGAAATAAATGATGATGCAACAATCAAAGATGTAGAAAACAAGAACTTCCTAAGCATATATTTAAATGTATTATTCCAATGAAATTCAAAAAACCCTATTTGCAATGCAAAAAATGTAATTTTTATTTTATTTTATTTCAAATGCAATGAAAATGAAAATGAAGATAGATCATTGACCAAAATAACTCATGTAGACTACAACTATCATATGAAAATTATTTTATATAATCAATAATCAATCCCAAGTGTTCAAAACCCCTAATTGATAAGAAGAAATAAAAATCAAACAAATTCTCATCAAAAGGCACTAAAATCCAAATGTAAATACATTGATGGCTTTACAGAGACAGTGACTAGTTCAAAGGCTCAGGAAAATCCATTGGATCGGATCATAACTCAAAGAAAGGCATAAACATGCAAATTTTGCATCCTATAAAACCATTAAAGTATAGGTTAAAGAACCAATGTGATGCATTGCACTTTCAGAGAGAGACAGGTGCGTTAGGTCGCTCTGTCTCAGACCAGAAAGCGTGTTTGGGATAATTTGTTCAAAAAGTGAAACAAGAACCCTACCAAGCTCAGAGCTATTTTTCCTAAGACTAATTACTTTGCAAGCAGGTCAATTTAAGTCGGATTGAAAGGTCTAAAACGAGTAATCTAAGTAAGGCACTATAGTAACATCTCGATCCCCAATAGAGCCGCCACGTTTTTATATGGAAAGTACTCCTTTGCAGATAGAAGTGAATCCCCAAGATATGGTGGCTTGATATAGAAACAACAGAAAAAGACACTTGTGCTTTCCTTAAATAGATTAGAATATTGAGAAAGGACTTACCTTTGTTCCAATGCAAATTCTCCTCTTCTCCCTGCTTGTGAACTTTAACTCTAGCTCCCAATTGATATAAATACAACTTGAAAGACAATTATAACAAGAATGAGAAGTACAAGATATAATGGCATATACTAATATCTCCAATCAATGAGTCAAGAAGGCATTGAAACACATATGCATCAAATAGACAAAAGTATAGGAAGACAAAGCGTTTTGTATTAATGAAATGTAGGAGAAGATTACAACCCTTTTGTAGTCCTTGATAATGTAGATGTATCCCACCAAACTTTTCCTTCCTTAGCCACAAAGAAATCATTCAAACACAACTCAAGGATGGTAAAGGATCCTTAGGTAAAAAAAGTCAACATCAGGGCATAACTAAGAGTCTATAAAATCCAACCCAGACTCTATGGGAGGCAATGAGGGTAAATAGGTTAGTTTCAGTTTTATCAATCTAGGACTTAAAACCACATGTGAGGGAAGATAAGCTATAGGGATAAGAGATAAGACCTCTAGGATAGGAATTTGATATCCCAATCAATAGTAAATGGTTAAAACCACCTTAGAAGCTTCTGGAAAGAGAAGATTCGTAATTTTTTTTTTTTGAAATTCTAGAACCATCGCACCTGCAGCAAATGAAACTTGTGTTGGTTAGGATAGTTTCTCAGTTATGAAACATGCAACAGTGTAGGTTACATATAATATAGGGTGTGATGGGTCCAAAAAGGAGTTTTAAAGCTGATAAACCCAATTTTTTTGGACTTTTTTGGAGAGATAATTCTGAAGGCTTTGTAAAGGGATGATTTGAAGGTGTCAGGGATGTTTATTGATTTGGTTTCCAGACCATTTGAATAGACGTGACAAAATGACCTATAACAGATGGAAAGGGAATTTAGAGCATACTATGATTACCTACCCAAAATTTTAATTTGAAGCTTAAATTCTTGAGAAATTTCAGAAGAAAGCTACAAGAGTCCTAAAGAGGCCAAAAATGGCCTAGTAGGCTATAGAATTCTGGAGGACATACCCTTTTTACCCAGTATCAGAATGATGCAAACACATAGTAAATATAAATTCATTGATGAGAACAATATTCTGGCAAACCCATAATTTGAAATCATATGAGATTTGTGAGGAAAAGTCTCACAAGAAGCTTCAAGTATTGAAAAATGAGAAACTCACTTAAAACTTCTGGATGGCATAACTTTTAGCCTAGGTATCATAATTTGGAAAGTGAACAGTTAATGGAAAGCTATTAAATGGAAGAATATGTTGGTGAATTCAAAATTATAATATGGGTAGGAATGTTGAGAATACTTCCCCAGAAAGTTACAGGTTGTAACAAGGTCAGGATGACTTTTAATAGTAATAGGGGTTGTTAGGGGAAAGTATTGGATAAATGGTTTTCAATATAACAGGGCACTATATACAAGCACAATTGTAAGAGTAGAAGCTATATTAGGTACAAGTGGCTGATCAAATTGAATAGGACAACCATTGAGTAGAAGAATATTTCTAAACACCCCCCCTACTATTTGCCTTATGATATTATTGTGATGTAAAAGTGTATGTGTTGTGTGTGCACATATGTATGTGATATATATTTGCAAGTATATGCATGTAACTCAGTGAACATGCATGTGATTACATGTTGTGTGACAATGATATGTTGAAGAGTTTATGCAATAACTAATATAAAAAGTTAATAATGGTTGTTGTGTTGCTAATGATGCAACTATTGAGGACGATGACCATATGGAGCATAGGCCTTGTAGGTTTGTGCACTCAACTCTTGTGAATACCTTGGAAAGATGGATCACTCGAGGGATTGTCAGTTAGTGAAGGGGATGACTGATCCTAGAAGGGAAAGTACAACTAGACAAGATGAATTAATGTTTTTGAATGTAAAGGGAATGGTTCAAGGGTCGAAGGGTACATGGAGGCCCAGGAAAGGTAGAAACTTGGAGGATGTTGAGGCTTGGTACCCTAGCTAGGGAAGGGTGTTGAGTATGTAAATAGTGATGGGCAAGTAGTTTCCCATGAAGTCAACATTATATCTACATCATAAATAAGTGTTGATTTAGTTACCATATTTTATTATTTTTCATTATGAATATGTGAATTATAAGTTGACATTTTTAAGAATAAAACACGTGTTAATCAATTATTAATTTTATGAGAAGATAATTACCATTAGCTATCACAAATTTAGAATTTTATTATTGTTAGTATAGAATGAAAATATTGTTGGATATTCCAAGGTGGAAGGTGATAATTATGGATAATCAACCATACAGGATAAGTATGGGAAAAGAAGCATGTTGGGTTGTAAGACACGTTATGTAACATAGCCCATAAGCACATGTTTATAACAAATTTATGAGAGGTACATGGCATATTACAATGGTTGAGCTTTCATCTGTGAGTGACTAGGTTACAATGGGCTTTGATAGTTTACAATTCATTCATTATAGGTTGTCATAGGGATGGTGACAAACTAGGACAATTTTGCAACATAATCTTGTGTAAGTTTTGTTATAGGGATTCAGGTGGCATAACCAGGGAGTAGGTGGTATAACATGTTTCCTATAGGAAATGGCGGGTTACCACTTGTGGTTGGTCACAAGTAAGTGACAGGTATTATATGAGATTAACATGTCTTCAGACAGGTCATTGCAAATTTATAAAAGGTTATACTAGGTGGTCACAGATGGCTAGCATGCATAGTATAGTTATAACAATATGTGATCACAGACACCATCAAGATGTCACAAAATCTCATAGGTTGTGACCAAGTTATAACTGGAACATCAGGTTACAACAGGTAGATGAGTTACATGTGGTGACATGTTTTATAATAGGGTTAAATATATGTTTTTATAGGTTAGTCACAAGCTAGTGACAAATTAATGCTACGTTATCACATAGTTTGTTGCAAGTGGATGCAAAAGGTTATAACGGGTTTCGTGAATGATTTATTATAGGATGATAACAACTTATAGTAGGTCTACAACAAGTCTTTTAATAGGTCTTGTATGTAAGTTATGACAAACCTTATGACAAATTTTGACAGATCATAGGGCCATACTAGGTGTTATGTTGAAACTATCAACAAGTTATGACAGGTTTGTATCATAAGTCATAATAGGTGTGGATAACAGAGATAACATGTGTCATAAAAAAATAACAATTGTAGTATGTTTGATATATTTTTTCAAAATGGAATAGTATATCAATTCAAAAAGCGAACATGAATGAAGGCAATCAAAAATGCAAAAATAATATATTTTAATATAGGGATTCTATGAGGGAATTGTATGTAGAAACAATAAGAAAATAGATCATTTGCATGCAACAATTGTATATGGAAACAACACTTAGTGTGATTGTAGAGTCACTATATACAGGAACTAAACACAAAAAATAATACATAGGGTTGGTATAGAATACTAGCATGCAGGGACAATGCTTCATATTTGAGGCACATGAATGTTAGCATGGCATAAGTCTTTACAATGCTGCTATTTTACATGAAATTGAAAACTTATATTTGGTTAGATGAATGATTGCATGTATATGATTTTTATTGCTCTTTCTAGAAGTTAGAATATATGTATATATATTATTTGTTGTTAATGTTAATCCTATCTTTTGATGTCTTCTAGGTGTGTTAAAGATGTTGTTGAGCTTACATTCCTGTCAACATGGGGATCTCTAGATACTGTTGATATGCATAGGGCACCAAAAGTGTGGAAAATTTCCCAAGAGGAGGCCAAAGAAGAGGACATGGATTGTGATATTTTGCAACACCAGATTCAAATTGTGGATATATCATGCACTATGGACAATGTATAAAATAAGGGAGGAGGAAAGTAATACCTTGCCCATTTATGATGTTGCAATTGTATGTACATTTCTATCTAGGCTAGTGAGGCAAATTAATTTTATTATAGGTTGGTGAGATGAAATTATATTATGTGACATGCATGTTTTCATAGATGCTAACCATATTGTGGGGCCAGTGTGCCCATATATATGTATAAGCCTGTAAAAGGTTTTGGGGTCGGAGAGCCTGAATTTGTAATTAATGTGATTAAACATTATTAATAATAGTCCCATGGGGCATCTCAATTGTTGATTGAAGTAATGTGATTCCTGAGAAAATTGAGAGATCTAAGGTTCAAATCCCCTTGGTTGTGACTTGATTTACAAAGAGCAGGACAAGTCGTAGACCCCAAGAGGTTTACGGGTAGCTATGTGTCAAGTGCGTTGATGGGTTCCTCTAGGATATATATATATATATAATATATATATATATATATATATTATATATATAAATATAAAATATATATATATATATATATATATATATATATATATATATATAATATATAATATATAATAAAATAAGGTTTTGCGGAGCCCACTCCATGGAAAGAGCATGAGGGGCACAACTCTAGAGACAAAAGAAACAGTTGGGTCTTTTGGTGAAAGGTGAACCTCGACGTCCATATGGCTCTAGAGAGTACCACATAGAAAACTAAAACCATGCAATTATAAATGAGAATAGTTTTCCAATGATATTATTACGAAGTTATTCATTCAATCAATTAATCACTTAATCTGGTGATTGAGGATTCAGGGAGTCCTAGGGTCGGACTCTAGAATTGGCTTGAGTGCAGTTTTTTCAGTTAACCATACCAATGGAATGTATCTAGATTTTATGTGAGCCCCTAAGTGGCTCCGAGACTTGGGTGGCTCTGAGGGTTTGTTGGCCTTGATTATGGCTTGGTGCCATGGAGTTCTGGTGGGGAACTCGATTCAAATATAGTCGGAGAGTCCTTGTTTGGGCTCTGGCATCGACTATGGGGTTTATTTTGGCTTGGTTGTTCAAACTTACACACCATCCAACAACAAGGCTCCTGGAGTTATATGGCAAGACTCTTCTGGCTAGCTGTGAGTTTCCATAGAATGTGGGAACCACCAAGGGAATCGAGCTTCACCACTTGGGTTCCAATAAGGGGAACATGAGTCTATGGCTCGAGATTGAGGTTGTTGGGGTTAGTGTCGTGGCCAGGGTTTTGTTATTTGGTTTTCCATTGTTGTAATGCCACATAATAATAATAATAATAATAAATAAATAAATAAATAAAAGTTGACATGGACACATGGATGGTGTACATGTAGATCCCTTTCCAATCTCCTTATGTTTTTTATAGCAATTTGTTCTATTTAATGGCAGAGAAGGGGGAAGAAGAAGCATTCGTTCATTCATTTTATCATTCTTTGAGGAAGGGAATACTCCAATACAAAGGGAACTGGCAGTAGTAAGTTGGTTGAAGACTCAAGGGTGACAATTGCAAGAAACATTTGGTAGCAACTTGTCTAAGGTTGGGTGGAGAGTCATCTTGTTGTGGGTTGGGGTCTTGGATCAACGAAATTCAAGTAACGTCACAACACCGTAAACGTGAATAAGAAATCTTCACTCCTCAAGTACGTAACAATGTTTAAATTTTAATTGGATATGTTAATATCTTGGTTATTGTATTTGCCGTATACTTACATTCTAAGATGTTACACATGGCATCAGAGCCAAGTTTAAAATTTGGGTACCTTTGTGGATTAATATACTATAAGATCTAATGTTAAACATAAAAGATATATTTTTATTATTCTAAATCCACTTTGAAAGTATTGGTAAAATATTGGATTTAATTTTATCATTTAAATCTATGTTGAAAACTATCGTTCGTATGTTAAGCTGATGTTAATATTTTAATTGTGGCTATTACCTCATACCATATCATATCAAATCAAATAATCAAATCATCCTCTTCTATCCATTTATTTGCTCTAGATAAAATATTGTTTGCATGCCATGGATCAAATATTGTTGATTTAAATATTCTCGTACCACTTAATTTTGCGAATTAAGTCGCTCCCTTCCTCAAAATACCTGTGATGTACATGGTATAACTTTTCTATAATTGGGCACCATTCGGATCACGAATTAATTATTGGACAACATTAGGTCTTGTAATTCTAATCACGAATTAATTATTTAGCTGCGGTATCTTTGTTTTGTTCTACCTACAACCTTTCTACTGTAATAAAGGTTCTTGGACTACTTGATATTTTCTTGCATTTAGTCTTAAATCCCTGATACTTCTATTATTTGGCTTAAATCACTGTAAATTCCTAATTAATGGTTTCATTTCTAATTAATGACAGAGGCAGCAGGGTCGAGATTTATCATGAATTTCCATTCACGATGTCAGAATGATGATCTCAAATAAAAAGAATATGCAAAGAGTCTGTTCGGAGCTAGGATTCAATTATTTCCTCCATAATCATTATGAGCATATAATGCCATTATGACAACTGACCGGTGTTCTGCCTTTCATTAGATACACGGTATATACCATTCCACGGTCTCTAGATTTATAGTCTATTCGATAACTTGTAGAGGTAAAGATAATAGAAGTAGCGAACAAACCAAAGGTATAATAGTTAATGCACATCATAAATGATTTTTTCCCATTTAATTTTCATATTGAAGCAAGAAACAATCCATGAATGACATTGACAATATATTTGTAACATTATTTTTCTTTTGTTACATGTAAGTTGTACTATATTGATTTTATATGTGAATGATGAATTTCATCTGAAAACGATCTTATGAACTTTGTTGATTTACACCAATCCCATTGATTTTTAGTTTTTATGTGTGTTTGGAAATTATTGGAAAATTAGTCATCGAAGGTTTAAGGTGATGGGATTTGTTAGGTTATACCCACTTGTAAACTATTCTCCATTCCCTATGTATAATATGTTATAGATTTGTGTGTTCCATGATTGATGATTCATTGGTAGAGTACCTTATGTTGTTGGAATTCCAAAGAGCAATAGATTTGGACATGATATTTTGTGGAGGTTGAACGGGAAAATGGAAATATATATATATATATATATATAATATATATATATATATATATATATATATATTACATTACATGAAATTTTATAATATTTATGTGGGTTTAAATTCATGATCGCTAATCAAAAAATTCTATAGACAGGCTTGTCCCAAATATGACTCCTATAATTGTTCATTTCCCTGGTGAGTGCCTTCTACGAGTTTTGGAAGCATATTTATTTTTTCTTTTTCTTTTTTTAGAAAGAAAAAAGCACTGATACTTCTATTAAAAATAGGTAGTTCAATACATATTCAGTATCCATTGCAAAGACTATGTCCATTATAATCGTATATCTTTAAAACTAAAGCAACAAACTACCAAATACCAATAAAAAAGAAAATACCAAGTCCGTAGTCTGCAGAAAACCCACAAATGTTTGAAGATAATATCCTTTGACTAAATAGTATCAAACAACCATACTCACAACTGAGGACAAAGACAAAAATGACAACACCTCCTAGGATAAAGAGAGAAAACAAAATACATCATGTGATCTCGATAATAAAAGAAGATAGACTGAGTCTCCAGGATACCAATTATGGCACATAAAAGTATCCATCTGCCATCTATTTTCTAGACACAAATAATTTGAAGTAGATCGAACCCGGAACACAAACTAGACCCTGTTTTGAGAGTCGATCTGTAACCATATTGCACTCCATGAAAACACGTGAGAAAGTAATATGTTTAAAGGATTGTTTCAAATGCAAGATGTGATACAACCATACCAACAAAGAAGGATTGTGAATAACAAATCACCCAAACACCACATCAAGAATAGTTTTTGAATGCCCATATATCAAGAGGGAACAAATCTAAAGCCGCTTGGAAGAAACCATTAATCCCAAAAGTGACATTAACTCTTCCTTTTGGTTTGTTCTAATCCCACCAAACCATGAAAAGTATAAGTGAATATGGAGGTGTATTCGCAGTGATACCCCACATCCACATTTGTTATCCTTTGTCACTCCATCAAAAAAATCCAGCAAAGAATAACACCTGTAAAGGAGATAGAGTCCTGGAATGACAATTAGGCCAGAGTCTGCCTTATTATTTTACCAAACTAATATATTTGAGAAAATATGAAGAATCGAAGGAGGCTTTTCCTAAAAAATGGCTTGGTTTCTGGCCTTCCAAATCTCCCAAAACATGAAGAGGGGTAATACTTTATACCTCCCTTTTCTAAGAAACCACCTTCTGAAAACAGACTCTAAAGTGTCAAAAGAAACATGAAGATTTATATTTAAGTGATTCAATATATATGCCCATACCTCCATAGACAAAGGATAGTGAATAAAAATATGTGGGATGTCCTCCAGTGCGACATGACATAAAACACACCACCCAGGTCCAGAGAAGCCCCTTTTGCATAAATTATCCCAAGTAAGGATTTATTTTTCAAGACATCCAACAAAATATGACAACTTTATAAGGGACCTTCCACCTCCATTATTTCCTAAACCAACAGGTGTTAGTCATGGGATTTATGTAATTTGTGATGTAATTATAAACCTCCAATACCACCACCGAGCCTTGTTTTAGGACACCATTCCACACTAAGGAGTCACCAACTCGTTCAAAAACAAACTAACAGTTTTAAGATTTATAATGAGATGGTTCCAAGTAGACACATGATATCCTATTAAACCAATATGTGACGCACTCTTCCAAATATGATATGGGAAGAACAACTACCTACCTACAATTGCCTAGTCCAAATAAAATATACCTCTATTGTGTAAAGCATCAATAAAATCACAATTAAAGAGTGATGGATGATAAACTCCTAGTATATCATCCATACTAATCAAGATATGATTTCCCTTACTGAAAGATGAGATCATCTTGTCCAAAATCCTTTTGCTCATCCTAGTGAGGCTCATCTAGATGTAAGATTCTTTTTTTATCCCCACCCTACCCTTCTATACCAAAGAGAAAAAGCTTCTCCTTTTAAATACTTCTTGGCTATTATCTCCTGCCATATCCCCCTACCAAAAATAGCATGTAATAATGTTTTTATAAGGAGTGCCCAACCAAATATTCTCAGGTCGAGGATGCTCCATCGACCATCCTCAATCCCTTCTTGTAATCACCGCATATTTAACCAAATGAAATTTTTGATGACCATAATTCCCAGACCATAGAAAATGTGATGCAATAGAGTTGATTCTATTAATCAAGTAATAGGGCACCTGAAAGAGATGCATCTAGTAAACCACCAACCATTGAAGGACATATTGAATTAAGATGTACCTACCCCCCAATGAAATCCAACAATGGGACTAGAGGGAGAGATGCTTATGGAATTTATCCAATATCCATCCAAATTTTTTATCTAATAGCGATTTGGCTCCAATCTAAAGCCAACATACTATTGGGTGTAGGAATTGCACTTAAGAAAACTCCTCAACACTTAATTGTCAACCCAGGGGTTTCGTAAACTTAGAGATGAAGCACAAGAAATGCCAAAAGTGGTATGAACTTTTCCTATTCTTAATCCTACTTCTTAAAGGAAATGTTGTAGAATCAGATAAGAAACATTTTTAAAGGCAATCAACACCAAAGCAACTCTAGTGCTGGAATGTAAAAGAATAATTTGCAAGGAAATCGAGTAAAGGAACTTTCACACAACTTGAAGCAATTTTAAATGCTGAAATGAAATACTATGTTTATCTCCAGTATACAAGGCTCATAGCTTGACAAGTGGGCCCTTGCAGAGATCTGTTTCCCAATTGATTTTCCTTCTACACAAACAACCTATTCTTGTACTATTGCAATCTGCTTGCACTAGTGTAGGTACAGTACAGTACTTCTATGAAAAAGTATATTTTACCTTCTTTACTAAATATTTATGTTTTTGTGGAGGTGCTCTAAGCGTTAGGGCTTAGATAATTCCATTCCTATGACAAAAGACTAGCTCTGCACCGAGACAAAGCTTCCTTCACTGAAGTTTCCAATTTACTATCGAAAGAATTAAAAGACGTGTTGAAAAGAATTGCAATTTTGAGATAAATTATCTATGGAAAATAAATGCTTTAATTAACGGAACCTTGCAATGAAAGTCAACTTCATAAAGTGAAAACAACTTGGAATAATCAAAGCATTGGTCAAAGTAATTTGCATGCATCAACTAACTTCGACAATTTGCTTGTAATGTTTTTGTCCCTTTTCTTAAGTCATAAAATGCAAGTGTAAAGTGTTTGTAATAATGTCCTTTTTTAATTCACATAAACATTCAGATCCTTCAAAAGTATACTCATAATATTAAGAACGATTACTGGAATTAAAAATACTTTTGCTTGTAGGAATAACTGAAATGATAAGCATAAATGTGTCATTTGCTGTGAAGTAAATAGATAAATTGGAGTGCAGGAAACTATATGCACTGGTACAAGAAGAATCTTCCTTCACGACTCGAGCGGAAGCAAATCAAGACAAGAATTGCAGGAAAGGAATTACAGGAAAGAAATGAGCTCAATCAAACTTCCAAACTACGGATCCATTCACACTTAACTACGAAATAAATTTAACTCAGAACTTCTGAAATAAATATAAGAACCATTCAAACCATGCAACTTCAAATAAGTGTTCACACAAACCTTTTAAATGACGAAAGCACAAGGGTAAATGAGTTGGGTTGGCTGGGCCCTAGCCAACCAGCTTGTTTCCTGTTTAGGAAATGAAACGACTCAGCACTTAAGTATGCATAAAATTTAAATTAGACACAATGTGTAGATAACATGGCAAGTTCCTTATATTAACTTGATCAACAAATATACATGATGGCACAAATCCAGCCCAGAGACGAGGGCAATACAAAATTACATAGTGAATGAAATTACAACTTAGATCACTCCTCTGGTTCTTCCTACAGTCTACATTATATACAGTCTTTTGGTCTTAGCCCAATTCTCCTAATTACAATATTTCCTTATTCAAGCCTTTCAGCCGAATGGACTAACAACCAATATTACAAAACTGGCTAATAGTTATAATGGAACGCAAACTTCGATGGCCATAGACCATCCTTGGCATGTATCCCTGACTATACGCCACCGATATCCAACCTCAATTAGTCCACAATTGAACTAGGAGTCGTGGATCAAAATGGCCGCATGGAAGGATTCAAATTGTTACGGAGATCTCGGAGCAAAATGTTGGCGGTGCAGGAATCTACCTGCATTGATCATGCTAACTCATAATTAAAACTTAGTTCTTCAATTACTTTTAGTAAATTAAACATAAGTTATAATAGATACTAACAGGCATGAAATATATGTAAAATAATTAATAAAGCACTTAATACATCTTAATTATGAAATACGAACCATATGTAGGAATAAATGATTATCTTGGACTAGTGCAGGAATGAGAGGGTTAAGTAGAGATAAAATAGAGGTTAAAATTTATGGAAATGGGGTAAAAATAGAGAAATTTGGGACACCAACATCCTCCCATCCCTAAGTTGTTGTGTGTCCTCACACAAAATTTTACCTTTTGCAAAAAAATCTTCAAAAATGGGTGGCTAGCTCTCAATCCTGTACTCTAATACTTATTCCTGCTTTCACTACCTTTAGCTTTTTACCTCGGGCCCTTTTCAGCTGATTAGTCACCTTCTTGGGGAATTTGTAGCATTTGGAA
Organism: Pinus taeda; assembly: GCA_000404065.3. NCBI lineage: Eukaryota > Viridiplantae > Streptophyta > Pinopsida > Pinales > Pinaceae > Pinus > Pinus taeda. The sequence continues at coordinate 28,744 of APFE031107641.1, forward strand.
GCCCGATACTTCCATACTTTTACTTATTGTTTCTACTTCTTGACCTCTACGAGCGGCTCTACCTCACTTTGCTTTTGCCAATTTTGCTCCTTCATGACCTGGTTCAGAGCCTCCAGGTCATGAACTTGCTACTCCAATTCTGCTATTTGGTTATTGAGGTAGAGAGTAGAGGGTTCTATGCTCAGATCTTCGAGTGTAAATACCTTCTCTGCAACAGACTCAAAACAAGTCCCGTCATTGTCAAGATCAAGGTCATCCAGCGTTTGCATTATGACATTGCCAAAAGTTTCTGTGCCCGAGGTTTCCTTATCACCGAGGGTTTTGGTTCCCTCCACAGCCTTCATGCCAAGGGTTTCAATACCTTGCACACAAAACTCCATAGGGTTTTTAATGCCTTGTTCTTCGAATTCTTCAGGGGATTCAGTACCCTGTTCATTTAAACTAGCGGGGGTTTCAGTACCATGTTCCTAAAAAACAATAGGGGCTTCAATACCCTGTTCTTCAAAAACATCAGGGGCTTCAGTACCTTGTTACTCAAGAAAATTGAGGGTTTCGATATCCTTTTCGTCGAAATTATCGAGGGTCTCCATGTGTTGTGCCTCATCATCCTCATGACCCTCTCCTTGAACTTCCCCTGCACTCAGTGTCGTCTTCCTCTTTCTTAATTTGCAAACAAAGGTAGACAACAATATGTCATCTTCCATGTTCTCTTCATTTACCACGGTGTGGGCCGCTACATTTGCAATCACTAAAAGGTTAGGATCTTTAGGTGAAACTTGGGGTGATTTACTAATCACAATTGGAGAGCTTGACTGATTTTTCCCTGGAGATATAGTCTTCTTCCTCATTGAGGATCTGATTTTTCTTTTCTTTGCTGAGGGCAGAGTGTTTTTAAAAAAATTCTTTTTTGTTTGCACCAGCATGCTTTTACCTTTTTTCTTGGCAGGGGACGATGTCTCTGCCTTCCTTTTTTTGCTTATACTCTTGCTAGCAGACTTCCCTACACTCCTCGCTCGAAACTCCTTCAGGAATGCCTCCCAGGTCACTCCCTTTTCTTCCAGCACTTTCTTGATGAGGATTGTGATAATCCCGTGATGATATAGATTATTCGCAACTTGGCTTGCGTTCCCACTCTACACACCCTTCGCCATTTTCTCGAGACTTCTAAGAAAGAAGTAAGGGAAATTAACAAGTTTTTTTGACTCAAAGTGCAGCAACAGCCGAAGGTGATACATAAACGCTAATGTATAACATCCCTCACAGGTCAAAAGTTTCTGCAATATGAACTAGAGGTGTCGCCATTTCCTGATCATAGCATTCTACGGAAGTCCCTTCTTCCAATCAACCTTAAGCTTTCTATCAACCACAAATTGATGCCATCGTTTCTTCCAGAGCCACTCCTTCTTGAACCACTACTCCCCTGTGGTTGGAAAGCCTGTAGCTTGTGCAATGGACTCCCTGTGACTTCGAATCTAATGAGCCAACTTTGACTTGGCCTCCTTCAAACGTCTTCACAAACTCCAATACCACAGCCATGTCGAAACTGTCAAACTTCTGTAAAAATGGAAGGAACCCGAATTCCCTCAATAGTGCAAGACTGTTCCGGTATTCCGCGGTCTGCTCGATCTCCTTCAAGGACGATGACTCATTCCTTACAAGTGCCATGCTCAAATTACACTTCAAAATTATCGGTCACAACCTCAAAAGGATTTTGGTGAGTGATACCATCAATTTCTGAGAGATTTATGCTGGAGGTTCATCCATCCTCCGTCTTTTCAGTCCCACCCAACCAATCATGATGAAAATAGCTCCTCGTATTAGATGTAGATATGTATCAGCCTACTATGGGTGAGAAATAATGATTGGATGTGGTGGAGTCTTATGTGGCGGTGGTGCAATAGTCATAATGATCAGGTTACGAGGTAAGATAATAATGAACAAGTAATGCAAGATTGTTTCAAGGGAGGTGAATACAGGTTATCGAACAATCAGTACTATCCCATAGTCTACCTCATAATTTAATCAAGACATATTTCAGTACTCATTAAAAAAAAAAGATTTCAGAACCCAATATATCTTGCACTTTAAAAAAATTCCTAAGTCAATAAAAGATAAAACAAAGTATTAATTAAAATATATAATGCTATGATCTATCAATACTCATGTGAAGGGTAATAAAGTTCCATAAACATCCTTCATAAGGTGCTCCTGGACTGTGTGAAATTTATTTTACACTTGCTTCCACAGTTGGCTATGTTCCTGCACTGATCATGCTTGCACTGCACCGTGCTTGCACAAACTGCTTGCACTGCACATCTTGCACCAGGGATTTTACCAAAACAAAAATTCTGATAGAACATAATTCTGTAGTTGGATTTTAAAAAAATGTCCTCAATATAAAAGAAAATTTTTATTCACCATCCTTTGGTGTTTCATGAGCATGCCTTCTAGATTGATTGCATCAAATTATACAATCAATTTATGAGGGAATAAAGAAGTGGGAAAGGGGAAATTTTCAGAATGGGAAGGAACATTACAGTAGGGATTCCAGAAATAGTATCACCAAAGGGGGTAAATGAAATGGGATGTGGAAAAAAGTTCAGGGGAAAAGAGGCATTTTACGAAATCAGGTAGGGTAGTTTCCTTAGAAGAAAGAGGAAGGTAATTCATTGGGGATTTTAGAAAAGAAAATAGTGGGAATTTTCAGAATGGAAAATAGAAAAAAGGCAAAGTTTTTTTTACCTTGAAAATCTGCCTGCACTGGTGTTGGAAAAAGTAATTGCAGCAAGAATTAAGCATTTACTTGGATAAAAAAATTCCATGCTAGTTACCCCAAACTTGGGTAAGGGCTCGGTTTCTTGAACTTTCTTCTGCTTGGTGGCAGCCAACATATCTACAAATCAAGTAACATTCTCTTTTTGTTATAATTTTGATCTTCCTGCCAGCATGCTAGTTTTTAGGTTGATCCTTCTACAATCATATCGATCAACTGATTTTCATAATTACAAGATTCTTTTTTTTTTTTTAATAAGGACAAGAAGGAGTCAACTCTTCAACAGGTTGGTGTTACCAATTACTCTTGGACTTGCTGCATAAAATCTCCTTTAGTAAGGGGCTGAAAATATACCTCTAATCTATGCCCATTTACCAGGAACACAAAATTCCATCCATCAATAGTTTTAATTTCTGCCGCTCCAATTTCAAACACTTTGACCACCTCAGAGGGTCCCATCTAGCACGTGTGGAATTTCCATTTAAAATATTTGAATCTAGAATCCTAAAGGAGTACCCAATCACCTAGTTGGAATTGCTTTTTTTGAATGGACTTGTCATGCCACTTCTTGCGCTATTGTTGAACCAAGACGTTCTGCTAAACAACATCCCATTGGAATTCATCTAACTCATTCAACTGTAGAAGACACTGCTACTCTCAGAGAGATCTAGCCCCAATTGGACTGCAGTCCTGAAAGTCTTAATCTAGAATTCTATCAGCAAGAGGACTTGTTTTCCATACACCAGCTCATATTGTGTGTGTCCTATGCTATTTCTCCAAGTGGTCCGGTATGCCCACAATGCTTTTGGTAATTTTTTAACCCAATCCTTTATGTGAATATTTACTTTATTTGTGAGGATGGATTCAATCACCTTATTTTTGGACTCCACCTGACCATTTGCTTGTGGGTGATATGGTGTATATTTCATGTGCCGTGTCTTGTACTGCTCCATCACACCCTGTACCAGATTAGAAATAAACTGTGGTCCATTGTCAAAAACAATTTCTCTAGGCACACCAAATATAGTAAAGATTTCAGTAAAAAGAAAATCAACAACAACTCAATAAACATCTTTAGCTTCTACCCATTTTGTAACGAAATCTATATAAACCAAAATATGCTTTTTATTTAATGATGTTGGATTTATTGGTCCTACAAAATCAATGGCCCATTTTTCAAAAGGCTTAATCATAACCTAAGGACATAAAGGCATTTTATTGGTTTGATTAGGCTAGCCAACTCGCTGACAGCTATCACACCGCTTGACATATTGTTTGGCATTCTTAAACAAGGAAGACCAAAAATAGCCAGCTCGTAACACTTTGTATGAAGTTTGTTTATCTGCGAAGTGACCCTTGCAAGTTTCATCATGGGAAAATTTTAAAATATCAAACACTTCTTCCTCTCTTACACATCTACGGATAATGAGATCTGCTCTGGTGTAAAAGAGGTCTCCTTGAATCCAGGAATATGCAACACTTTTTTGTATGATATTCCGCTTTTCACGAGCAGATGAGTGAGGTAGTAATTTTCCAGTGACTAAATAATTAGCTATGTTAGCAAAGCATGGGGATTTTGTTGACACAACAAAAAGATGTTCGTCAGGAAAATCATCATCAACATGAATTGCTTCACCAGGATTATTTAATCTTGAAAGATAATATGCTACTACATTCGATTTTTATTATCTATCAACAATGGTAATATTAAATTCCTATAACAATAATAACCGCCTAGTCACCCTACCACTAGTTAATGGTTTATTCATCAAATATCTTATTGGGGAATGGTCACTGTGTACAAAGACTTAATATCCTGTAATATAATGTCTGAATTTATTAATGGAAAAAATTACAGCTAAAAACTCTTTCTCAGTAACTGTATAATTTAGTTCAGTAGGTGACAAGTTTTAACTAATGAAATAAATAACATAAGATTGTTTGTCTTCTTCTTGTCCTAAAGCTGTGCCAATAGTAGTATCGGAGGCATCGGAGGAAATATGAAATGGAAGGGTCTAGTTTGGTCCTCTGAAAACTAGTGCTTGCACTAGTTTTTCCTTCAATGTCTCAAAGGACTGCTAGCAAGTTGTGGACCAAGAAAACTCACTATGCTTAGCCAAAAGTCGGAAAAGGGGGGTAGCTATCCTTGAGAAATTCTTAATGAATCTCTTATAGTAACCTGCATGTCCTAGAAAAACTCACACTTCCCTTTGAGTTTTGGGTATAGGGAGACTCAAAATAATTTCTATTTTTGCAGGGTCAACCTGGATACCTTTGTCAGAAATAATATGACCAAGAACCACCCCCACCTTGCACATTAATCTGCATTTTTTTCACTCAACGTGAGATGAGCTTCTTGGCAATGAAGAAGCAATTTTTCTAGATTCTTGAAGGCCTCCTGAAATGAATCACCAAACACAAAAAAGTCATCTATATAGATTTATACACACTCAAGGCCAGCAAAAATAACCAAGAGTTTCCTTTGAAAGGTATTCAGGGCATTACATAGCCCAAAGGGAAGCACTCGGTAAGCAAATGTACCCCATGGACATGTAAAAGTGGTTTTTTCTTGATCCTCGAGTGCAATCTGTCTCTGGTTATACCCGCTAAAGTCGTCTAGAAAAGAAAAGTACTTCTTACTAGCAAGGGTATCGAGTACCTAATCGATGAAAAGAAGGGGGAAGTAATGGCTTTGTTCAATTTTCTGTTAGTCAATACAAATGCGCCATCTCCCATCTTTTTTGGGACAAATACCAATGGAGAGACCCATTGGCTAGCAGAAATAGGATAGATAAAATCAACATCTAAGAGCTTTTCCAATTCTTCCTTTACAACATCTCTTAGAGCTGGGTTCGTTCGCCTTTAGGGTTTTCGGATAGGTTGGGCTCCATCCTGACTATAGATATGGTGTGTACAAGTTTTAGGAGGGATGCCTTTCATATCTTCATAGCCCCATGCAAAGGCATCAAGATGGTTTCACAACAAATTCACAAGCTTCTTTTGCTGGGAAGAATCCAAGTCTGAAATGATATGCAAGAATTTACATGGACTAATCTCAATAAGAGTGGTATTAGGCTCAAGAGTACATAGAGGTGTCACTAGAGATGATGGTGAGGGAGGTAGAGAGTCATATCTTTCTTGAAAATATAGACTAAAAATCTGACTCAATGGCTCAAAATTGGGCATGGTGTCTAGATTATTTAGGAAGTCTTAAATCTCACCCTCCTACGAGAACTCAACATTCTGATGTATCAAGGAAATAGGTTGAGTCTCCACATCACTAATGTAGTCTAACCATGAAGTGTCTCGGAGCTCCTGAATGGATCTAGCGGGTGGATATAAGGTGACCTTCTTCCTGGAATCTCCCTGGGAAATGTACATGTCACCAGAACAACATCCGATATAAGCATCAGTTGTGGCAAGCCATGGTCGACCCAAGATCAAGGGATGTCCTCCCACAAGATTCTTTGGCTGAAGCACAATGAAATCTATGGGATATTCCCAAGAGTCTATGGAACTGACCACATCATCCAACACCCCTTCTGGCTTGATTTTAGATCTATCTGCTAGTTTGAGCATAGTGGGAATAGGACGAATATGGACCAATCCAAGTTGATCCATGGTTTTCTTGGTCATAATGTTAATGGCTTCCCCCGGGTCTATAATTACATTGGATACAAGGACATCACCTATCTGGATAGAGACAATAGGGTTTCTGAGATCGATATATTTCTCCATGTGCATACACCCCGTCATTAACTCTACTGCTCTACCAACAAATTGAATGGTTTGAGGTTCTAATATTATCCTTCCTAGATTCTTGAGACAGAGTTCCCTAATGATTTTTTTGTAGATGGGGATCACTTTAATATCTTGGAGCAAAGGTACCCTTATAAAAGGGTTCCTAAGCTCAGAAGCTGGGCTAGACTCAGGAATGGGGTCTTTCTTCTCCACAACTAACCTCTCTAGATAGGGAGGTTGGTTGGAGGAAGATGATAAGGGCTGAGAAGGCACAAGGATAGGCTGAATGGTGTCATCTTTTTTAGAATGGTCAAGAGTTTCCTCCTCTCCTTTCTCATTGATAATCACCATAGGCTGATTTTGATTTTCTGAGGATATTATCTTCCCTGATCTCAATTGGAGGTCATTGAATCCAACTGGCATAGACTGATATCTAGATGAAGAAAGCAGGTTCATAGAATGGATCATTTGTACCACTTTTTTATTGGGGTTGGATAAAGGTTGAGCAGGTAGCTGAGAAGGTCTAAATGGTGGAGGTAAAGGTAATGGTGGCATTAGCTGACTCAGTTGAGGTAATGATGGTTGTGGCATTAGGTAAGGTGCATATGTAGGAGGGTATGATTGCATAGGTGTAGGATAGGAATGATGTGAATGGTGTGAATGTTTTGGCCCTCTCCATCCTTTTTTCTAAGATTGGGAGGGTTGTCTATACTGATATTGGTTCCCATGCTGCCAATGTCAAGATTGACTAGTGTCAGGATATGAATATGAATTTGCATTATAACCAAAAAAATGCGGTGGAGGTTCAGGAGCCATACCTACACTTACCTGAGGCCAGTTTCTTCGTGCTCCCATAGCATGTAGTGATTCGGCTTCAGGTTGTCCTCCTTCAAGTACAACTTTTAGCCCAGGTATGGACGGACATTTTTCTGTGGCATGGTTCTCTACACAAATTACACATTTATTTGTTTCTTTAATATCGAGAGGACATTCTCTTAAAATATGCTTTCTTCTACATTTTGGACAAAAAATAGACAATGAATCTTGTTCATCTGCAAGTTTTTGCTGAAACTTCAAAGAGTCTATTTTTTTACTAACAGTACTCATTATTTCAATTTTCATATTGTCCATTTTGTTTTCCAATCCAATAATCATAGCATCAATAGATTCAGTTTTCTTGTTTCTATTCTGAATTCCTTTATCGGATCTATATTGGTTACTTGAGAATTTCCTGCACAAGTCATAGATTTGATCAAAAGATTTTGAGGAATATCCCTTTGTCCTAATAGATTTAATTATTCATAGCATCATCAATAAGCCCACGTAAGAACAAGGTTCTAATGGTACTTGGATCAAATTTGTGCTTTGACCTTTGGAGGAGATACAAGAATATCTCCAAGTAGTCCTCTAGAGTCTCATCATCATTTTGCACAATAGTAAAGATTTCATCTTGAATATCTCTAGTTTTACAATATTCCTGATATTTTGACAAGAACACTCTCTTTATTTTCTCCCAAGAAGATATAGTGTTTCTTCCTAGTCCCATGAACTAGCAGAGTGTTGCACCCTTGAGAGTTGCAAGAAACAACTTTAACTTCTAGGCATCAGATGAATAATCATAACTTATACACAAAATATCAAACTCAAATAAGAAAGAGTTTGGGTATTCATGTACCTTACCATATAAATGAGGAAGGGCTGATGGTGAAATATTTTTCAGTTGTACTTGTGTATCAGGATCCACAATTGGGAATCCAAAAGTGGATTGTTCCTCATCTACCTAATTTTCACCAGTTCCTTCTGCATGGTCTCCTTGATCTGCCATTGTTGTTTTTCCATGCGAACCACTCTCAACAAGTTGAGAAGGCTGACTATGGGTTCTAATAGTCTCCTTCTTCCCCTTTGTGGGTTGTGTCACACTTGGACTACTACTACCAGATCCCAAATGGACTGTTCATGCGTGATGAGTTTGAGTTTGTTTGGACTTTCTGCCAGCAAAAGAAGGCCCAATATGAGATTTGGTTTTAGATTATCAGTATTTCTTTGGCCCCTGGTGGGCTTCGAAACCCTACCTCTTTTAGGCATTCATTTAAAAAAAATGACAAAACGAAATTTAAATAAAAGCTGCAGTTTCAAAAATAACTCAACACCTATAAATTCCTTCAAAAAATGGAAGCACACTGCAAGAAAAAATAATGGCAGACTTACCCCTATTGCAAAAAAACAAAAAAACCTTACCAATTTAAATTGCCTCCCCGACAATGGCACCAAAATGTTGGGTGCAGGAATTGCACTTAAGAAAACTCCTCAACACTTAATTGTCAACTCGGGGGTTTCGTAAACTTAGAGACAAAGCACAAGAAATGCCAAAAGTGGTATGAAATTTTCCTATTATTAATCCTACTTCTTAAAGGAAATGTTGCAGAATCAGATAGGAAACAATTTTAAAGGCAATCAACACCAAAGCAACTCTAGTGCTGGAATGTAAAAGAATAATTTGCAAGGAAATCAAGTATAGGAACTTTCACACAACTTGAAGAAATCTTAAATGTTGAAATGAAATACTATGTTTATCTCCAGTGTAGATGGCTCACACCTTGACAAGTGGGCCCTTGCAGAGATATGTTTCCCAATTGATTTTCCTTCTACGCAAACAACCTATTCTTGTATTATTGCAATCTAGTTACACTAGTGCAGGTACAATAATTCTGTGCAAAAGTATATTTTACCTTCCTTACTGAAGATTTATGTTTTTATGGAGGTGCTCTAAGCCTTAGGGCTTAGAGCACTTTGTTCCTGTGACAAAAGACCAGCTCTTACACTGAGACATAGCTTCCTTCACCAAAGTTTTCCAATTTACTTTCAAAAGAATGAAAAGACGTGTTAAAAAGAATTGCAATTGCAAACTAAATTCTGAGAGAAATTATCTATGGAAAAGAAATGCTTTAAATAATGGAACCTTGCAATGAAATTCAAGTTCATAAAGTGAAAAACATCTTCGAATAATCAAAGCAGTAGTCAAAGTAATTTGCATGCATCAACTAACTTCAACAATTCACTTGTAATGTTTTTGTCCCTTTTCTTAAGTCATAAAATGCAAGTGTAAAGTATTTGTAATAACGTCCTTTCTTAATTCACATAAACATTCAGATCCTTAGGAAGTATACTCTTAATGTTAAGAACGATTACTAGAATTAACAATACTTTTTCTTGTAGGAATAACTAAAATGATAAGCATAAATGTAACATTTGCTGTGAAGTAAATAGATAAACTGGAGTGCAAGAAACTACATGCATTGATACAGGAATAATCTTCCTGCACGACCCGGGCGGAAGCAAACAAAGACAAGAATTGCAGGAAAGGAATTACAGGAAAGAAATAAGCTCAATCAAACTTCCAAACTACGGACCCATTCACACTTAACTACGAAATAAATTTAAATCAGAACTTCTTAAATAAATATAAGAACCATTCAAACCACGCAACTACAAATAAGTGTTCACACAGACCTTTTAAATGACAAAAGCACAAGGGTAAACGAGTTGGGTTGGTTGGGCCCTAGCCAACCAGCTCATTTCTCATTTAGGAAACGAAACGACTCAACAGTTAAGTACACATAAAATGTAAATTAGACATGACGTGTAGATAACATGGTGAGTTCCTTATATTAACTTGATCAATAAATATACATGATGGCACAAATCTAGCCCAAAGCCAAGGGCAATACAAAATTACATAGTTAATGAAATTAAAACTTAGATCATTCCTCTGGTTCTTCCTATAGTCTACATTAGATACAGTTTTTTGGCCTTAGCCCAATTCTGCTAATTACAATATTTCTTTATTCAAGCCTTTCAACCAAATAGGCTAATAACCAATATTACAAAACTTCCTAATAGTTATAATGGAACGCAAACTTCGTCGGTCGTAGATCATCCTTGGCATGTATCCCTGACTATACGCCACTGATATCCAACCTCAGTTAGTCCACAACCGAACTAGGAGTCGTGGATCAAAACGCCCGTGTGGAAGGATTTGAACTGTTATGGACATCTTGGAGCAAAATGTTGGCGGTGCAGGAATCCACCTGCACTGATCATGCTAACTCATAATTAACACTTAGTTCTTCAATTACTTTTAGGAAATTAAACATAAGTTACAAGAGATACTAATAGGCATGAAATCTATGTAAAATAATTAATAAAGCACTTAATAAATCTTAATTATGAAATATGAAGCATATGTAGGAATATATGATTATCTTGGACTAGTGCTGGAATGAGAGAGTTAAGTAGAGATAAAATAGAGGTTAAAGTTTATGGAAATGGGGTAAAAATAGAGAAATTTGGGACACCAACGGATACATCAATTCGTCTTCAATGGAGGAAACCCCAACATTAAACAATATGGAGATGTCATTAATTCCTTTCCAGTCACCCACACAAGATAAGATAATTAATTTTCTTCCATTCATATATAATCTTGATGCATCTCCAAATTTGACCAAAATATGATGAAAGACATGCCATTGTTCCAACGATAGCAAACCAAAAGTAAGAGCATCATCGACAAAGAAAAGCTAGGTAATGGAAATTGAACGTGTTACTTCGATACCCTAAAAAGTCCCCTAAGCCCTAGCCTCCCTTATCTTCAAACTAAGTCCATCCATAAAATGTATAAATAATAGAGGAGAAATTGAACATCCATGGAAAAGGCCTCCTCTAGCCATGAAATTTTTTGACGAATAACCATTTATTAATACAAAAAATTTTGTAGTTGTCACATAAGCCATAATCCAAGCAATATTGTCAACAAATAAACCAATTTTCAGGGGGATCATGTGAAGATATACCCAATCAATGCAATAGTAAGCCTTATGAAAGTCTAGTTTAGTGATAATGGTCACCTACTTCTTGGAACGAATGGTATTTAAAAATTCCTATGTTGTGGCCAACGCATCATGAATCTGAAGACCCGTAAGAAAACCAAATTGTTGTGGTGAAATGTGAATGGATAAAGCTTGCTTAATCCTACCAACAATGATTTTCGAAATCAACTTATAAGTGATATTTAAAAGTGAGATCAGCCTAAAGTCAAAAAAAGAGTCAGGATGTGAGGATTTAGAGATACTGGTAATAAAAGTGGATTTTATCCCACCCAAAACCCTGCCAGAAGTTTAGGCTTCTTCCACCATATTAAGTAAATCCAAACCCACAAGATCAAAAAAGTGAAGAAAAGAATCCATAGTACAACCATCTGTACTAGGACTCTTATCCTTAGCAAATGATTTTAGAACAACCAAAATCTCATCCTATGTAACAAGTCTAAATAATTCCATGTTTGATTCCTCAAAAAGCATGCACAAAAAGTTTTCTATGCCTTGTATCATATCAACATAATCCACCCGAGGATGAGACGAGTATAATGCTTTAAAATATTTCATTGTTTCCTACTGTATGTCAACAGTATAAAATTCCTTACCTCCCTCCACCTTATCCATCTCCAAGATAACATTTTTATGATGCCTTTGGTTTGCAAAATGATGAAAATATTTAGTATTATGATCTCCTTCCCAAATCCAAATAGCATGATTTTGTAGGCACCAAGTAGCTCCTTAAATTTAAGGATCCATCTTTTCTCGGATTCTAGATCCTACAATTTATTCAAATGGAAAGTAGATGGGGAATCAAGGTCCATGTGCTTCACCAGTTGCTCCATGTTAGCCACAATATGTGCCAAATCCCTAGTCATATTAGCCTTTTGTATCTGTTCCCACTTTGGAACTTTATGTTTTAGATAATTTAACTTCTGCAAAATTAAATCCATAGCAGAAACATTATCCTCATATGCCCCAGATGTCTATATATCCTTTATAAGGGAGTCGAATGATTCATCCAATAACCACATCTTATTGAACTTAAAGGGATGATCCGATGGATCAAAAAAATTCTCAAAATTGAAAGCATATGATAGATATCTAAACCTATATGACTGGATATATCTTAGTGAATTGAATCCAACACAACTTCTTTCACTCAAATCCGACATTGGATGCTCCCAGAATCGTGTTTTGACCGACTTGGAAACAACTAAAAATTTTGGAAAAAGGGTTGTAGGTACACCCAGTTAGTAGTCCAGACTCCATATGTTTACTGGGCATTTTACTAAGTTGACTGTGTATTTTTGTGGTCCTATGAATGACTACCACTTGCCATCATTTGATTGGTTGCGGCATGGCGAATTTTTATTGGTTAATGGTTTTGTTGTGGTGGCCCAATGAGGGAGTGCCACATGGGCCAACCAGTGGCTGCCACATGGCTTCCTAATGGCTGACCAAAATTTGCATGGAGGAAGAACAAAAACCCTTAGGGTTCAAAATTGAGACCTCACACATATTAACCAAGGGCCACACCAATGCGTTGCACATTTTACTTGTTAAAACAATGTTTAAAATTTGTATTTAAATTTTATATATGTGCCGTTGGGGGAGGGGCTAGGTTAAGACCTAGCCCCTGACCACCCCAGCGCCACAAGACCACAGGCAGGGGGGCCAAGGGATAGGTCCTATCCCAACTCATGGACATGGTGCATGACCATAACACCCAAACAACTAACGAAGCTAGAAAGCCTAGCGCGGATACTGTGGAAGGATAGTTGGAGGGGGGCCAACCCAAGGTCATATTGACCCACCATATAACCAAGAGAACACAGGAAAAGGGGCCAACACATAGTCACATGCGTAGCATAAAAAAAAGGGCGCACACCAGAGATGGGGGCTAGATAGAGCCCAAAATATTCGACCCCCTATGCGGTCGCATGGCGCCACATGACCAGGAATTTTGGGACTGGCGGCTTAATGGAGCCCTCAACGGTCCTACAAATTCACCCACCGAATGGGAATTGAGTCAGGTTTACTGTGTTGGTTCCACGTTTGGGGCGCTCAAGCCAGGTTGAGGCCGAATTGGAGGATGGTTAGCTACAAAATTTGGGAAAATGAAGAAACAAGCATAACTTTCTCAGGTTTTGGCCAAATGAAGTGCAGAAAGAACCAAATTCTGGGTTTTTGATTGTTTTGGAGCCATTGGATACATTTTTTTACCATTATGAGCATTGTAACTTTATTTAAACACATATGTTTGAGCATAATGAAAGGGGCCCAACATTGGAAGCTGGACTAGGAGATGTAGCCCAGGAGGGGTGAACTCCTTTATCATTTGTTGTCTTGTGTATGTTTTTGTGGTACTGATGTCTTCTTTATTTTATGCAAAACTGAGTTTAAAAATAATCTTTTATGTGTTTAGTAAATTGATCCTCTACCCAAAACACATATAAATTTCACTTGTAAATTGTTAAAAAATCTTCAATGTTATGTAAAAATTAATTAGTTTTAGGTTTATTATTTAATTTTAGATTAATTTAGATGAAAGGGCACGATCATAAGATCATGACCCTTTCCAAAGGGTGCCCATGACAATATATAAGCCAAGAACCCCATTGTAATCATTCATCATCTTGTCTATTCATTGTTAATAAGAAATTTAATATATATATAAAATATATATATATATATATCTTCTGTATATCGAGAAGTTTTTTCCACTTCATTGGTATCAGAGCGGTTCTTTTCTCGGCAGATAGCTGCACAGCTCATTGTGCCTATCATACTAGGCTCACTCGTCTTCTCGATTCACTGTACGTCAATTTCCTTGTCCCTCGCATTCTCTCACGCCCCACGCTGCTCCTCCGCATGCGTTAGAACCCCCCTCCACTGCAATCCATTGTCCAGTCTTACCCGTCCGCCATGCGCTCCAGCCTTCCGCCGGTCATTGTTTTTTGCAACCATCGTGTCCCTACATCCATCAGCATCCGCTCATCATGCATCTGCTCATCGGTTATCTTCTCATCATGCATCTGCTCATCGTTCCGCTGCTTCCATCAAAACCCATTGTCCATCTACTCATCGTGCCTCTGTCCATCATTCAACGTTTCATCCCTCGCTCCCCACTCGAGCTCATTCCACAATATCGCCACTGCTGAACCCTGACTACACGGCCACCAGAATCCGACCACACGGTCAATCCTTCACACCATTACACTGTCCACAATCCACAACTCATCCACACCACTACCAAGGGAACTCAACCCACACCATTTGTTCAGATCCCTCGCTCTCTCATTCTACTGCCTTCGTTGGCACCCACCGTTGGTCTGCAGCCGTCCAAAACAGTTGAGCTTCACCACTGCTATTGTATTCTTGGTCGACTATCCTTGTAGACAATTTCAAATCAGAATCGCTATAAATACAATTCAATTCAAACCGTAGTGTAGTGTCAGTTTTGCAAACCTGTTCGTAAAGGTTCATAAAACTATAATATATGAAAAATTGGTGGTCCACTTTAAGTTTTACATAACCATTGTCTTCGTTTTTATTTATAATATAAAGGGGAACACGAAAACATAAAACCCACCCTTGAAAATCAATAAGTTGTGACCTTTCAAGTTGGATATTTTCAGATTCATTAGTGGTGACTACACTTAAATAAAACAAAGATAAAATTAAAAGGTTATATACACGAAGTTACTTTTACACTAAATAAATAAAGGTTTAAGAGCTTAAGAACAACTTTAAAGGCTATATATATATATATAGAATTAAAGAGGGAGACTTTTTTCAAGTTGAACTTGAATAAAAAAAAGAGAAGCTATATGTATATAAAATAAAAAGATAAATTATTTAAAAAGAGAGAAAAAAAGAGGAGAGAGAATATAAAAAAAAGCTGGAGGATAAATACACGCCCCCCAAACCCACTCGATGTCGACAATGACAATGGCAGATTTCCAAAAAAAATTGTTGGACTCGGAGCATAAGATAAATAGCCACCACAATGAGGTCAGTAAAAGATTAGATGAATTCAAGATCAAGCTTGAGGGACAAGCTAACCAAATAAAAAATCTTCACGATACGACAAATCGAATAGAAATAAAGATGGAAAATCAACATGTCCAAACAGAAGCAGACATCAGAGAGGTCTTAACAATGCTGAAAATTCTGTGTAAAAAGACAAATTGTACACTCGAACAACTACTAAAAGAAAATAAACAGAATCAAGAACATGTCTCATCAGATTCAACAAAGTCAACAGACTCTCATGAAAAGGTTGAATTGCCAAAAAAATCAGTGACACCCCACCAAGAAGTGAGTAACACAACCTTTACAAACAAGCAACTTTGGGATACCTTTACCAATCAACACCCTTTTTTCGCTCAACCATTAGCAACATGCCAGTGAAGGGCAAAAGTCGAGATGCCTAAATTCGATGGAAAAAAAAAAAAACAATGTTGCATGGATAAACAAAGTAGAAGAATACTTTGAGATATATGACATCAATGACGATGACGAAAATCTCAGGCATGCATCCATGAAAATGGAGGGAGAAGCATATAACTGGTATATGTGGTGGAAAAAGACAACACACGTCATTAGCTGGAGGAAATTTAAAGATGGATTCCTTAAAAGATTCCAAGGTGTAAAGGAAGAAGAGTTATTTTCAAAACTCATAAAATTACAACAAATAGGAAGTGTGGATGAATACACTCAAGAATGGGAGACCTTAGTAACATGAGTACCTGGGTTATCATAATCTCGTTTGATTCAATCATACATCTCAGGACTCAAAACCCATTTACAAGCAGAACTTGAGATGCATGACATTACATCAATAGAAGTAGCAAGACGAAAAGCAAAAACAGCTGAAAATAAATTCGAACCAATATTTTGATCAAAAGCGGAAAAAACATATGTAGGACGAAGGATACCCCAATATGCGGACTCAAATAATACAAGATATGTTCCACCACATGCCGTGAAGATGAAAAATCTAATGTGGAAATACAAAGGATAAAAGAGGGTAAATGCAAGTGCTGTGGTGAAAAGTGGGACCCCAAACATAGGTGTGCTAAAGGAAAAGAACCAAAGAACCTATATAATTGTGAAGCAACCAATGATTCAAACATTGAAGATTCTGACATTGAAGAAACAGAAGATGCCCCAGAATTCTCACCAGAATCAGATGACAGAAGTATTCTGCAAGTGTCACTATTTGCTATGACAGGTATATCACAACCTCAGACCTTAAAGTTAAAAGGACACATAAAGAAGAACAATGTAGTGGTTCTCATCGACTCTAGTAGCACACACAATTTTTTTGATGCAACCATGGAAAAGAGACTCAATATCTTTTCATTTCCCTTACCAAACATGAAGGTGATGGTAACTAACAGTAAGAAGATTGAAAAGGTGGGGAAATGCCATAAGGTCAATTTGCAGATTCAAGACTTTAATCTAGAATCTTCGTTCTTCACGGTACCGTTAGGAGGAGTAGATGTAGTCTTAGATATCCAATGGCTACGAACTTTAGGTACATATGCCACTAACCATCAAGTACAATTTATAAAATTCAAATGGGGAGGTCAGAAGTACAAACTACACGGATTCCAAGCACCAGAAAATCAAGTTGTATCATCATCTCAAATGATGAAGCTAAGTCAAAAAGGAGCACCTGCTTATGTAGTACAATGTCACCAATTAGAAATGTTATCTGCAAATATGGCCAGTGAAGAGTCACCAGAGATACAAGATCTAATTCAGAAGCATGAAAAAATATTTCAAGACCGACCTATGAAAAAGCCATACCGATATCCACATCACCAAAAATTGGAAATTGAGAGATTAATTCAAGACCTTTTAAAGTGTGGAACCTTGATCATCTTGGAATATTTGATCAAGTGGAAGGACTTACCCGAAGAAGACACTTTCTAGGAGAATGAATCATTCTTCAACAACATCTGTCGTTACTAATGCTTTGAGGACAAAGCAGTCTTTAGAGAGGAAGGCAATGTTATGTAAAAATTAATTAGTTTTAGGTTTATTATTTAATTTTAGATTAATTTAGACGAAAGAGCATGATCATAAGATCATGCCCTTTCCAAAGGGTGCCCATGGCGATATATAAGCCAAGAACCCCATTTTAATCATTCATCATCTATCTTTTCATTATTAATAAGAAATTTATATATATATCTTCTGTATATCGAGAAGTTTTTTCCACTTCATTCAAGTTTACACATTCAGATCATTTTGGTATCAAAGCAACAGGTTAGTGTGAAGATTTGATTTGTTTGCAAGTTTTTTTTATGCTTACAAGGTTGACGCTGAAAAGAGGATAAGGAGAACTTGTGGAGTCAACATCTCAAATTGTTTCAAGGAGAATAAACACACCTCAAGATTCAATAGTCATGGAACATGAAGAAGTTCCTAAAGAGAAGTTTGAAGATGAGAAGACTTTCAGAAAATAATTTTTTAAAATGTTTGAGATTGTTAAGGTTCTATATGAGGAGATGAATTCCATATTGTATGGAGAAAGCTTAAAACCTCATGGAAGAAAAGGAGACAATCCTCCAAAATGGAATGGATGGAATGGTGACAAACCACCACATTCACCTCCATCATCATCCTCATCTTCATCCTCATCTTCAACTTCTTCTACCTTTCTAAAACGTATCCATATTCCCCAAGGGGTCATGGTAAAATTCCTTTGCTTAAGCTTGACATTAAGTTTGAATTTCCTATGTACAATGGATGGGTAAATGCAGAGAGATTAGATAATTGGATTCGTCAAATTTAAGTGTATTGCAGGATACAAAGAATCAAAGATGATGAAACCAAGATTCAAATTGCCTCTCTTAGATTGGAAGGTGCAACACTAATTTGGTGGAAGGCCAAAACTCAAGAGGACATGAAGAAACATGGTAAGGTTTTATCCTCTTGGAATGATTTTATTGTTGCAATAAGAAGGCAATTTTATCCATTAGCATACATGCAGAAAGCTATTGTGGAGGAGTAGATGTAGTCTTAGGTATCCAATGGCTACAAACTTTAGGTAATTATGCCACTAACCATCAAGTACAATTTATAAAATTCAAATGGGGAGGTCAGAAGTACAAACTACACGGATTCCAAGCACCAGAAAATCAAGTTATATCATCATCTCAGATGATTGAGCTGAGTCAAAAAGGAGCACCTGCTTATGTAGTACAATGTCACCAATTAGAAATGTTATCTGCAAATATGACCAGTGAAGAGTCACCAGAGATACAATATCTAATTCAGAAGCATGAATAAATATTTCAAGACCGACCTATGAAAAAGCCATACCGATATCCACATCACCAAAAATTGGAAATTGAGAGATTAATTCAAGACCTTTTAAAGTGTGGAACCCTGATAATCTTGGAATATTTGATCAAGTGGAAGGACTTACCCGAAGAAGACGATTTCTGGGAGAATGAATCATTCTTCAACAACATCTGTCGTTACTAATGCTTTGAGGACAAAGCAGTCTTTAGAGAGGAAGGTAATGTTATGTAAAAATTAATTAGTTTTAGGTTTATTATTTAATTTTAGATTAATTTAGACGAAAGGGCATGATCATAAGATCATGCCCTTTCTAAAGGGTGCCCATGGCGATATATAAGCCAAGAACCCCATTATAATCATTCATCATCTGTCTATTCATTATTAATAAGATATATATATATATATATATATATATATATATATATATATATATATATATATATATATATATATCTTCTGTATGTCAAGAAGTTTTTTCCACTTCATTCAAGTTTACAAATTCAAATCATTTTGGTATCAAAGCAATAGGTTAGTGTGAAGATTTGATTTGTTTGCAAGTGTTTTTTTGATGCTTACAAGGTTGACGTTGAAAAGAGGATAATGAGAACTTGTGGAGCCAACATCTCAAATTGTTTCAAGGAGAATAAACACACCTCAAGCTTCAATAGTCATGGAACATGAAGAAGTTCCTAAAGAGATGTTTGAAGATGAGAAGACTTTCAGAAAATAATTTTTTGAAATGTCTGAGATGGTTAAGGTTCTGTATGAGGAGATGAATTCCATATTGTATAGATAAAGCTTAAAACCTCATGGAATAAAAGGAGACAATACTCCAAAATGGAATGGATGGAATGGTGACAAACCACCACATTCACCTCCATCATCATCCTCATCTTCATCCTCATCTTCAACTTCATCTACCCTTTCTGAAACACATCCATATTCCCCAAGGGGTCATGGTAAAATTCCTTTGCTTAAGCTTGACATTAAGTTTGAATTTCCTATGTACAATGGATGGGTAAATGCAGAGAGATTAGATAATTGGATTCGTCAGATTTAAGTGTATTGCAGGATACAAAGAATCAAAGATGATGAAACCAAGATTCAACTTGCCTCTCTTAGATTGGAAGGTGCAACACTAATTTGGTGGAAGGCCAAAACTCAAGAGGACATGAAGAAACATGGTAAGGTTTTATCCTCTTGGAATGATTTTATTGTTGCAATAAGAAGGCAATTTTATCCATTAGCATACATGCAGAAAGCTATTGTGGATTGGTAGAACTTTAAGCAAGCTAAGGGCAAAATGTGCAATATTATACTCAAGAATTTAGGAAAATAGATTTTATTTTAGGTATAGATTTGTGCTCACAAGACACTTTGCTCAAATACATTGGAGGATTTCATATTTATTTTAGAAATACCATTCTCATGTTTACCCTACAAAATGAAGTTTGTGTTCAGACAACTCATTTAGAGGCAAGAGGGAAAAATGTTTCATAAGAAACTACTGAGAGTTCTTTTTGAGTTTGGAGAAAAAGTAAAGGGTAAGTTCAAAGTAAAAAGGAAGAATAATGCTACCATCAATATGGAGAAATAAAATATCACATGTAAACATTGTTCCAAAGAGGATCGTGATGAAGATCATTGTTGGAAACTTCATCCATAAATGAGACCCAAAAAGTTTAAGAACATGGAGAAGGACAAGACAACTGCAACTACACAACATGATTTAGGTTCAGATTATGGAGATGAAACAAATATCACATCCATGGGTTTTAAAGGTAAGGACATTGCAAATACTAGTTCTTCAAATTGTCTCAATGAAACTCAAGATGAAAAAACAAGAATAGAGATTTTCCACATTAGATTTATTTCAAAACATGCCAAGATAGATACACTATTTGATAGTGGCTCAAAAGAAAATCTTATCTCAGAAAACATTGTCAAGAAGTTGAATTTATAAACCATTCATCATCCTAAACCATATCCTTTAGGTCGGGCATGTGAGAATGCAAAATTGCAAGTGACAAAGAAATACATACTTAGATTTACAATCACTGCAAACTTTCTAGATGAGATAGAGATTGATGTACTTCTGATTGATATATGTGGTATTTTTTTGGGAAGCCCATAACTATATGATAGGAGAGATATTATTCATTTCCATGAGAACAAATATCATTTGTTCAATAATGGGATTGAGTACATAGTTAGAGCACACACCAAGAAGTTGCATGCATCTCTTGTAAATGCAGGACAAATGAAGAGGATTATCAATGCTAGTCAGAAATTTGCATTGTTAATGATCAAACATGAAGGTGCTGAAGAATCTAAAGCCTTTCAAGGATATGAATCAAGTTTGAAATCTGATTTCATTGATGTTTCTAATTCATGTGAGAAGATATTTTAGGAGTCTAACATGTTGCCTCCTAAAAGAGGTAAACAAAATGAAGTAAATTTGCAGTAGCATGCATCATTGTTGAACATTGGCATGAACAAGATGTTAATGTTAGAGAGTGCAAAGGTCAAAAAGAAAATGAAAAAGAAAATTGACAAAGAGGACATTGGTTCCAAAACTTATTCTTGTGGATTTCATAATGTGTTGGCTTTGAAAAGGGATGGTGCATGACAATGGCGATCACATTTGGTCAAGAGTCGAGCCAAGTACAAGGATAGACATGGTAAGCATCGTCATGACAACAATGTTCAAGGTGATCAGAAGAATTTGATATTGTTTAAGTTTCATTTGATTGGAGACCGAGGAGGGAATGTGTTATTCCTTCAAAGGCCGTTTTTTTTTTTTTTTTCTGCATATTCTGTGAAACTGCAGCAAGATATCATCTATGACAGCAAGACAAGGACTCCAAAATAAGGGAAAATGATGGATCTCCATGAAAAACTCAAAATTACAAATTCAAGCAAATTTCAGTGGATTGAGACTGGAAGGGTGAGAGAATTGTACCCTCATCTATTTTTTGACTGATAAAGTGTTTTTGGAGGTCCAAAATCTTCCAATGCAGAGGAGTGATCCAGTGGATAAAAGAAATCCTCAAAATCAAAAGTGTGCGATAGAGCTCAAAACCTATATGATCTCGGCGGCCTGAATTCAATGCAACTCATTTTACTCAATACGACATCATATGCTTTCGAAATCGCATTATGATCGATTTGGGAAATAACTAAAAATTTTGGAGAAAGGGTTGCAGGTCTACCCAATCACCAGTCCATATGCTGACTGGGCATTTGACTTGGTTGGCTGTGTATTCTGGTGGGCCAATGAATGACTACCACTTTTCATCATTTGATTGGTTGTGACATGGTGAATTTTTATTAGTTAATGGTTTTGTTGTGGTGTCCCAATGAGGAAGTGCCATGTGGGCCAACTAGTGGCTGCCATGTGGCCTCCTCATGGCTGACCAAAATTTTATGGAGGCTAAACAACACCCTTGGGGTTCGAAACTGAAATCTCACACATATCAACCAAGGGCCACACCAATGCATTGCACACTTTACTTATTAAAACAATGTTTAAAAATTGTATTTAAATTTTATATATGCGCCATTGGGGGAGGGGTCAGGCTAAGCCTTAGCCCCTGGCCATCCCAGTGCCACAGGACCATGGGCGGGGGTCCAAGGGCTATGTCCTAGCCCAGCCCATAGACATGGCCCACGACCACAAGACCCAAACAATTAATGAAGTCGAAAAGCCCAACACGGAGACCGTGGTGGAATAGTTGTAGGGGGGGTAGCCCAAGGTCATATTGACTCACCATATAACCAGGAGCGCACAACAAAAGGGTCCAACCCATGAGTGGGCCAACCCACGGTCACTTGTGCAACACAGAACCAATGGCGTGCGCCAAAGATGGCGGCTAGATAGAGCCCAAAATCTTCACCCCCTATGCAGTCACTTGGTGCCACATGATTAGGAATTTCGGGACTGGGGGATTAATGGCGCCCTTAACAGTCCTATAAATTTTCTCGCCAAGCGAGAATTGTGCCAGGTTTAGTGTGACGGTTCTGCATTTGGGGCACTCAAGCTAGTTTGAGGCCGAATTGGAGGATGGTTAGCTACATAATTTGGGAAAATGAAGAAACAAGCATAACTTTCTCAGTTTTTGGCCAAATGAGGTGCAAAAAGAACCAAAATAGGGGGTTTTGACTATTCTAGATCCATTGGAGACATTATTTTAGCATTTTGAGCATTGTAACTTGATGTAAACACATATTTTTGAGCATAATGAAAGAGGCCCAACATTGGAAGCTGGACCAAGAGATGTAGCCCAGGAGGGGTGAACTCCTTTATTATTTGTTGTCTTGTGTATGCTGTTATGATACTAATGTCTTCTTTATTTTCTACAAAACAGAGTTAAAAAATCATCTTTTATGTGTTTAGCAAATTGATCCTCTACCCAAAACACCTATAGATTTCACTTGCAAATTGTTAAAAAATATTCAAGTTTACATATTCAAATCAAGGGATAACCCTTTTGAGAGGCCTCCCCTCTCCACTACAAAATAATAGGAAGATGATGCAAGATTTTGGTCTGTACCACCCAAGATAGAAAATTACCCAAAGTATCCATGACATTTTCATGTACCATAAATTTATCCAGAGATTTACCAATATGATTCGGACCCGCACAACCATTACTCCAAGTGGGAGCCTAAGGAAGCGATCGCACATCCCAAAAGTGATTTTCCTCGAGCAAGGAACATATGTGAGGTCCCATAGGATCATGATGACTGGGATTTCCAACTTTCTTCACAAGAGAATGTGGCATTGAAGTACCTGACAACAAAAAGAGATTCTATATTTATAATACCATAGATCACCATCTTGTCCTAAAAATGATGTCTCTTGCGACATGGAGCATATAGGTTAAGGAAATGAAAACAAGATGATATACCCTGAATGAAACCTGAGAGAAGGCTACCTAAAAAATATTTATACTTAGATACATTCACACAATTAGCATTCCAAATCACTACCTAACCACCCGATAATCCACAGGATCCAATAGCAGAAAGGGACCAATGCAGACAAGTGGAAAAGAATTACGATATGACACTCTCTTTTGAGGCTATAGTTTCTTGAATAAAAATCAAAACATGCTAGATAGAATCAAATAAATGTTTAAGGGAGGATTTTTTAGAGTCCTCCAAACCCCTTAAATTTAGAGATAAAATTTTCATCGATAAACACCAGTCATGGGAAAGGATTCTCTAAGGGTCTGAGTATTAATGGATATAATAGGTATGTTCTTGGGCTCACCATCTAGAGAAAAAGCTAAAGATTTTGAAGTAGATTTTTCTCTGAAGTGCCTACTACCTCTACCTCCCTTCCTACATACAATAATATTCATGGTTGATTCGGGATTGATGGAAGGTGACTGGTGGGAGGCATCCCCTTTGTGTATAGCGAGTGATGCTAAGTCCATAATCAGGTTCCTCATTAGAAGGTCAACATCAATACTCACATAATTGTGAGGGGACGATTCAATGCGGTGAATAGTCGTCGGAGAGGAATCTGGAAGGGTCACTAGTCTAGAGTCAGCCAAAATAGGGGCAACCCCTACCAGGGGAGAGATAGGAAGGGTAATGCCCCAAATTTGTAAGGCCTCAATTATTTTGGAAGGAAAATGTGTAAGGGGAGTTGGAGGGAAGTGTCAATCGACAGTCAAGGGAAGTAAATGGTGTCTGATCATATCAGGGGAGGAAACAAAGAGAGGATGGGATGAGTCAACATAAAGAGAAAAGGATTTAAAGTCGAGTCTAGTAATGAAAAGAGGGGTGGAAATCTGAGGCATCTCAAAGGAAGGGGGGATGCTAGAAGCCTCTACAATGTTAGAGCTAAGAATCGAAAGAGCAGATGGATCGACCAGTTTCAAGTTAGGTTGAAAATACTTATCTTCTGAAGAGGAAGTGGACGAAGGAGTCGAAGATGTAATATGATTAAATGAGCGCGTGTCCAATTTAGAGTCATGATTAAGAGAAATACCTTGATGCTTAGAAGGAGGATGGAGAGACAGATCCTGCACAAAACGACCACCCCGAAGCACCCTCGAGTGATTAACACATGTGTGCGACTGAGAAATGCAAGGACATTGAGCCATAAGATTTATAGTACGGTGATAGAGCAGACAAAAAAATGGAACCCCCTAGAAGTCAATCTGTTTCCTAAATTTAATGGGCCCCCATTATAGCTCAAATGTCCTCTAGGAGACGATCATAGAAATTTACTTCCACTAGCATCCATGCAACACACTTGTCCCTAGTACCTAGAAAATTAGCGTCCATCTAGACAAAATTCTCGATGGAACTACCAATCTCCTCGAAAACTCAACACATCTAGAATTCTAAAGGCAAGCCAAGAAGCTTTACCCATAAATATTTGGATCTCAAGGTATCTGTGAGGGGATTAAAGCTAATATGTCAACGATGAAGTTGGAGAAAACTATAACCACGTACCCAAGGAGTCGATAGGATATGAACCACATCATCCTCATGAAGAAAATGTATCCTGAACCATGAGTTCATCAAAAAGCATACTTTGGGAGTAATTTTCAGAATGAGGTACCAGTGCGTCCTGACCCATGCCTGCATCATCGACTATGGCATATTTACAAATATCCAGTTTTTTCCAACCATGGATCTCTTCTGAAAACTAACCACCATATCCCAAAGAGCATCATGTCCAAAGCTAAGCAACTTAGTCTCAATATTTGACCTCACCACCTTGGACTTACTCCAATATTTACACTTTCCAGTGGACGTCAAGAGTTGATGCCCCGTGTCCTCCACATGTTTATGATTAACAAAGAGGTTTGAAGATGTGGGTCCAACCCCAACCCCAACCCCCACTAGAATATGTGAGTTGGAATGTGCCACCTCGGCATCCACTATAGCTTGAATGGGAGCCTTTGGATTTAACGAGTCACCTCCTGACATGGACATATTACCAAAGATGTCCCTCTACCGAGTTTAACGGGAGGCACAAAATACAAGGACCATTAAAGATCAGATCAACCACAATACAAATAGAGAAGGATAGAAACATATAGTCCACCTTTCCTAAAGTAGTTATAAGGAATAAAAAACTATGATCGCCAACAAAAAGAAATGTTAGACTCTAATGAATAAATGTGGTTCAACAACGATCCTTGATTGAAAGAACCGAGAGCAGTTAAATAATATAAAAATATGTACACTGCTACAGAAGATGTGCAAAAATGACACCAGCTCATGAAAACATCACATGGATGCTCCAAAGAAAATCTAAATAATGCCATATGAAATGTTCCCCCATGTCCCAGTGTAATATCAACATTAATTCTTCACCAACCCAGAAAATAGAAAACCTCTTTCTAATGTAAACTACTCGCCACCCAAATGAGAAACCACTCCACAATGAAGATTCAAATTATTTGATCCATAGGCTTGGAAAGAAAAACCCACCCAAAATGATCTCTGCAAGACCTAAGACAGACCAATTAAAAACACCAACAACACCAACAACGTAAAATGCACCACCAGATCGGACCACAATGCCAATGGATCACCTCGAAAGGTCTAGAGAAGACCAAAGATCTAGGATGATATGAGCATTTTATGGATGATTTAACACTAACTGGATTAGCTGCCTAGGGCTTGACGGATTTCAACATGAGATATAAAACCAACCAAAGATAGAAAGACTCCACACTTCCCAATTTGATCTCAAAATAAGTGATAATGCTACCATTCACACTCATCGAGCAGAATAAAATGACCAAAACTGAGTACTACCAAATACCACCCTAAAAAGATACAAAAATAATCTTTGTGATGCCTCATATGTATCCACATTGAAATGATATAGAATAATGAGTGCACAACATACAAAAACAACTAGTTGTATGATGGTCGAGTCCGACATAGTAGTCATAATGCAAAAATCACGAAAACTACAAACTGGAAAATGAAGCCTTCCAATAGTAAAATTATATAGCCACCCAGTACAAGTACCAATCACTATACAAACTACTAATAACATGTACCCACCATACCCTCCAACACAAAATCTAGAAGCTCTAACTCACTAAAAAACATTTTACCAACATGACCACACAACATCAACTGCGAATCCATTGTTGAAAATAGCAACAAGAAATGCTAAAAATAGAAGTGCTACAAATAATACTGCTATAAATAGTATTTCAGGATACATTCCAATTTTAGTTAGTCCCCGAACTAAAATTGAGAATTAAAATTCGAATTTGATCTTAGCAGTTGTTTGTAAAATAATTAATTAATTCATCTTGAGTTAATTAGTTGTAGGAAATCAAACATGAAGTCTATGTAAAGACATGCAACAGTTTCTCCATTGATTGAGGAAGTTATCCCTTCATTAAAGAAGATCGGGATGAGTTGTACTTTGAGTTGTAATTAGTTAGCTCAGTTATCTGAGTTAAGTCCAGTTAGATTACTTCCAACAATTTGTGGAACTGACTGTGAGTTTAGTTAGTTAATGCATGCATGCATGTAACTGCTGCACTTCAAATAACTGAATATTCTCTCATAAATAACTCATGCATGTCAGTTCAGTCAGAGACCCAGTTGAGATCAAATGATGGGATAGTGTACTATCAGTTGCAGGAATATTCCATGGAGGATATCTCTTGCATGCAGAAGGAATTCATTCCTTGGAGATTGCGGAATTACTTTTGAGTTTGATGAGTATGTGATGAGGCCAATTGACACAGGTGGTAGCATTGGACCCCAAGAGAAATTGCGCAAGGAAATAGGAGGCTTGGAGGATTGGAGGAAGGCATATCTTGTGTCTATTCAGTCTGTGAGCTGGATTGTAGGATTGTATTGAAAGTTGGATAGCTTGTGAGCTAAAGCTTTGTGTAATCCAGACATATTTCCACTTGTATGATAATAGAGAGATTAGGGTTTTTAGTTGAGGCTTTCCCCAGAGTATTCTTCTACGTTCATGTGTGATTTCTTTCTCATTCTCTGTTATATGTGTTCTATTTGATCTTGCTCAAAATTGATTAAGCTTCCGCGAGTTTGTTTGTAGAAGTAGATCAAGTATTTTGCTTTAGTATATTGCATTATCAAGTGATCTGCAGTGGGAATTTCTGCATGGTATCAGAGAAAAGGTGATCAAAGCAAAGAACAGTATACAAAGAAGGGAGAAGGGAGAAGTTTGAAGTTCCTGATTATAAAATTCGAATTCTTATCACACCTCAAATTTCAGCAATGGCGCTCAACGGTTTAAGACTCGAGTATGCCCTTGATGGAAGCTCAAATTATATAGCCTGGAAGGATCACATGTAAGAAGTATTAGAGGACAATGATTTGAAGGACTTCATTGATCAAGAAGTCCCCAAGCCAGCAACAGCTAATGCTACAGAATTGGTGGAATGGAAGAAATGTGTGGCTAAAGCAAGGGGAATCCTTCTGGAGGGAGTACGAGACCACATAATCTAGAGTCTCCATGGGAAGGAGACACCGTTTTCAATGTTGAAAACATTGAAAGATATATATCAAAATAGCAGTGATCAGAGGAAGCTGGAGCTGAAAGACAAGCTTCAGAAAATCAAGTGTGAAAAGGGTGACATGATCTCTACATATCTGAGCAAGCTCACCACTTGCAGGGATGAGCTTGGAAGTGTAGGGATCACGATAGCCGATGATGACATGGTGAGTCTTGTTCTCCTCGGTCTTCCTAAGAGCTAGCATAGCTACCAAGACTCGGTAAATGGAAGAGAGGAATTGCTAGATTGGGAACAACTTTGGTCAGACTTGATGCAGGACGAGATAAGAAGAAGCACCAGAGATGGATCTTCATCAAAGAAAGATGATGAAGAAAATCTAGCCTTAGTGAGTAAGGCGAGGAAAGGAAAATGGAAGGCATCCCATTCCAAATCCAGTTCTTCCCATGGTGCGAAGAAGTTTGACAAATCGAAAGTGCGATGCTTTCATTGTCATGAGGTGGGCCATTATGCTATGAATTGTCCACAGAAGAAATCAAAGAAGGGATCCTTGAAGGGATTAGATGGTGAGGCACTGGCCTCATAGTTCGAATTGGATTTCTCTCTCATCGTATGCATGAATTCATCCATGGTGGGATACGTTTGGTACCTAGACAGTGGAGCCTCTTTACACATGTCCAGTGACAAGAATATTTTTAGTACCTTGGAGGAGAAGGATCTCCAGATGTGGATCAAGATGGGCGATGATGGAAAGTACTGTGTTTTATGTGAAGGTACAATTGTGTTTCAGAGGGAGCATGGAGCTCCTCTCACCTTGATTGATGTAAAGCATGTACTTGGTCTGAAGAAGGATCTTGTGTCTGTCGCTATTTTAGAAGACAAAGGCTATGATGTAGTCTTTAGTAAAGGAAAGGTATTCTTGAGGCATATCGGTACTAGACAGACCAAGAGGATTGGGATTCAAGTAAAGAATCTCTACAAGTTGGATGTAGATGACTGTACTGCATTGAGTTCCAAAGAAGAGTTGGTGTGGAGCCAAGATGCTAGCGAGCTATGGCATAGAAGAATGGGCCACTTGCACCATGGGGCCTTGAAGATCATGTAGCTAATTTCTACCAGACTTCCCAAGGGAAAACTAGAGTAGACGAATACATGCAAAGGTTGTACCTTGGGTAAGTATGTGAAATCTTCCTTTTAGGATCGAGACAGTAGAGCTAGAGCAATCATGGAGTGAGTTCACATAGATGTTTGTGGACCATTCTCTACAACCTCCACCTCTAAACAAAGGTACATTGCTATTTTTATTGATGATTTTTCTCGTAGATGCTGGATCTACTTTACGCAAAAGAAGGATCAGACCTTCTTGAGGTTTTTTGGGTTTAAAGCCTTGGCAGAGAAAGACTCTGGAAAGAAAATAAGGGCCTTTCATAGCGACAATGGTGGAGAGTATGTCTCCCAACAGTTTAAGGACTTTTGCGCTGCAGAAGGAATTAAACGGGAGTTGACGGCACCCCATAACCCATAGCAAAATGGGGTGGCCAAAAGGAAAGAATAGATCGATTATGGGAGCATCTCGAGCAATGTTGCAGGACCAAACCCTACCACTTCATTTGTGGGCTGAGGCATGCAATACAACAGTATACTTGTAGAACAGAAGCTCACACCGTATACTGGGAATGAAGAGACCTATGGAGGCCTTTTCCGGGAAGTGACTAGATGTGAGTCACTTCAGGATCTTTGGATTATCAATTTATGGCCATGTGACCAAAGATGCCTGGAAGAAGCTATATCCAACAACTGAGTTGGGGATACTTGTGGGGTACACTGATACACCCCACAACTATTGGGTTTTCCTGCTTACCAATCAGAGGACAGTGGTACGCAGAGATCTGAAGTTCGATGAGAAGAAATCCATGCGAGTATCACTTGAGAGGGAGCTCAAGTTTCATGTAGAGTGTTAGAGCCTAGATCGACCTCAGGCTGAAGGGAGGCAATCTTAGGATAACCATAAACCATGCTTAACCTAGTAGGTATCCCTACAAGGTCGGGAGAGGGCTCTCTCCTTGTCAATCTCAGTTAAGATGACTGCAATTACAGCTTGAGATGACTGAAATGAAATTAGATTTTAGGCTAGGTATAGTAGCTCAAGGGTTTTTGGTTGATTTTGATGATTGGTTGCTGGATCAAATGGAGCAGGCAGGTTGGGTCCGGGAAATCAAATCAGGGATATAGACATGTTCTATGGGATGAGGTAGACAAAGGATTTATGTACTAGAAATTGGTTAAGATGGTAGATTTAGACTGCTGAGGGGTTGAAAAGGGCATGAGGAGCATGAATGCTCTTCAAACTGTTGAAAAACACAGAAAACCAAATGCATTCCGAAGACAAAGCACTGTAAATTAGTGTATTTTGTCTATTCACCTTGATTCATTTAGTTTAGAAGAGAGAGAGATATGTGGATACATATAAAACATCATAAAAAATCATTACAAAGAAGAAACAATACATAAACTCAATATCACAAGAATCCCACAAAAATAATTGTGAAACCTGGTTTTATTCCTTGCCAACTGCTGTAGGGATGTACAATAGAGCTCAGAGCTTCCACAAGATTCCAACCTTTACAAATGACTAAGAAATTACATAATAGGCAAGGAAACCACTCATGCCAACTCTTAGGGTTGAATCCACGAGAAAAGGGGTTATTTCAACAACATCTAAACTAGGAATAAGAAAATAGGCAGTGGAACAGCTTGCCTCTAAAACTTAGGGAACCAATTCATTACAACTCAAAACCACTTGGAAATTGATGTATCTACCCTATGAGGTGATTTTCGTCTATACTTACATAAAATAAATCATTTACCATGAATACATTTACCTAAACAAAAATAAAAGTCAACCACTGAAGAAACTAGGCGAAATTTTGAGTTTTAGGCAAAATTGACAAAATTTGTCTGATGCATAGTGTTGCTTCAAGGCTACTTTTGGAGGCCTTCCACTCATCCAAATTAGGCCCACGATAGCTTGTTGGAAATAAATACATGTCTAGTTTCTGGAACACTTTGCATTTTCTGATTTGGAGGTCATTTGCCCCCTAAAAAGTGGATTCTCCTAAGACTGGTTCTTGTGTGTCCAAAAAGTGGCAGAGAGGGCACTTTTTGAGTGTATTTTTCCCTTTTGGTGCAAAGATCTCCTCCAAATTTGATGAAATTGTCTAGGTTTGGTTGTTTTCTCATGATGAATTCAAAACTACAAGCCATTTGGAAAAAGAGTGAGCCAATCCAATGCGCAGTGCCAGTGGCGCTATGCATCCACCAGAATTTCCTGTGTTGCCTAATTCAAAAGAAATCAAAATTTACAAAAATTTTCGAAAATATGCCCAGTTTTGGCTCAAATGTACTTCATTGGTTAATTTTTTGGGCAAGTGTAACATCAGCCAAGATCTCAAGTTTTTCACCCCTCTTTTTGCTTCTTAAGGCCCTCCTTAATCTTGCCTTAAGGTGCTTAATTCTCATGTTACCTATCCTATACTGGGTCAAGTACTGGTAGGCCATATGCCTAAACATCCTTTTGTCTCTGTTGGATTTCTTTAGAAGACCCTAAAGGTGGATATTTACCCTCTCAAGCCATATTTATCTCTCATTAACCACTTCTTGTTCAACTGGAGTCAAGGGAACCAGATGCTTCTCTACCATTTCACAAAAATCAAAACATGACTGATGTCTGAAGCGTGAGGTGGTTAGTGGGAAAGAAAGTAGTTCACTCATGCTGATAGGTTCCTCCTTGATGATTCTACCACCTTTGTGAGGCTTTCTCTGCTGCAAATTCCTCTCTCTAGAGCTATCACTTAGGGTGTCTTCCTCATATTCAAACTCATTGTCTCGCTCCATTTTTGTCTCTTTGGGATGATTTAATGAATAATGGACAATTATGTGAGGAAAATATGTGTATGAAGAGATTTTATAAGAAGGAAAACAATGGTGAGATGAAATGAGAGCGTAAGTGAGGTTTATAAGGAACTAGGGTTTGATGTGAGGGGGTTTAGAGCTTGGTGAAGGGATTAATTTTTGTAGGGAAATAGAGGAAGATGATATGGGTTAAGTAAGATGGGATTTAAAGGTGAATTTAGGGCAAATGGTAATGGGAAAAATGAATACAAGTGACAAGATCTTGAAATGGTGAGAAATTAGGTAGAAGACAACTAGGGCGTTGAGTTTTAGGAGGCTAAAACCATAAGTAAAGCATAAAAACCCTATCTGAGATAAAAAATGAGTTTACTTACTTGATTGGAATAGAAATGCAGCAATGAAAATTATTTAAGGTGAATTTTGGTGGTTTTGAAGTGTTGCTGGCCAATTCACGGTGCCTACTCACCAATGCGCAACACCTCTTTGATGCGTAGCGCTAGTATAAATTAGCACATGAGAAAACTGCCTGATGCGCAACGACGAGCTCCCAATGGGAAGTTCCATTTTGCAGACCCGTTTTGAAGGCCTTCGCTGTGTCCAAATTGGATGTGTGATAGCTTGTTGGAAATCTTGTCGAGTCTACTTTCCAAAACATCTTGAATTTTTCAATTTTGAGTTCATTTTCCCTATTAAAAGTCAAATCTCCCAAGACTGGTCAAAATGTGCAGAATGAGGCTGCCTAATGTAGAGTGCTATTGCAGTCAACTTTTGAAGGTCTTTATCAACTCCAAATTTAGCTCATGATATCTCATTCGAAAGACATTTATGTCTAATTATCATTTGACTCATAAAGAAAGTCATTTGGGCATTCCATTTAGGATAAAATTTGATTTTACCAAGGTCACTCCAGAGGTGTAGAAACTCTCCTGAGGCAACGATAATATTGACGTTTATCACAAACCATGAAACTTGTGTAAAAACTTAAAGAGGTTTTTCTTCTTGGGTAAATTATGGACAAAAACCTCTCTCACTTTTGTCAAATTCATCTTCTCTTTCTCAGATACATAGTTTGAATAAAAACCATCCCTTAGGTGTGATGAATGGCTTGTTCCTTGGAATGACTTCTCGACAAATGGTGGAGATCTGATGTTAGATGATATGAAATGGCCTCATATCTTATGATATCTCTCATGCCTTCTCTGCTCATATATATCTGATCCCATAACCAACCCGAGCTCAGTGAGAGAGGAAATTAGGGTTTGTTCTCTTTTGCTTTTGCAAGCGGATTGGTGCTCAAGGTGACTTGATTTTTGTAGGGCAGGATTTGGCAATGTAATCAGGTACAGTTGTTGAGTGCTTATTACATATAGAAACAGTTAAACTACATGAAATTTTACAAAAATGGAACAATACTCCGTTTTCACCTCAAACTGAGTTTGAGGTGAAAAACTTATTAAATTTACATATGTTGGGAATTCAAAGTTATCTGAAGATTCATATATCCTTCACATGTCTGCATGAGCCTTATTTTCTAAAAATTTGACTTAAATTAAACCCTAATACATAATGTCCTTGAAAAACCTAAGACCTAATACTTCTTTAAATCAAATGGAGCAAAGATGAAAATTGACTTTAAACCATTTGACTGAATGATGACAGAAAGAGGTCAGCAGATATCATGTGATGGGGAGTAAAAACTGGACTAACATCTACCATTAGTTGATCCATGACCTAATGGAATGCAGCTGATTGAAAGTGGGACTCTTAACATGAATGAAAAAGAGAAAATTTTGATCACTGATGGCAGTGTGAAGACACTACACTAACATTGGCTCCAATGGGGATGGTAGCTTCTTGAAGGTGCCAAGAACCATAGATCTCTGGGAGAAGTAGACTAGTGCCTCATCCATTGGGCAGACTAAAAACTGAATGATCACTGAAAGAGGTTAGCATATATCATGTGATGGGGAGTAAAAACTAGACTAACATCTACCATCAGTTGATCCATGACCTAATGGAATGCAACTGATTGAAAGTGGGACTCCTAAAATGAATGCAAAAGAGTAAATTTTGATCACTGATGGCAGTGTGAAGACACTACACTAACATTGGCTTCAATGGGGATGGTAGCTTTTTGAAGGTGCCAAGAACCATAGATCTCTGGGAGAAGTAGACTACTGCCTCGTCTATTGGGAAATACAGTCAATAAACTTCAAAGACTGAAAACTGACACAATGAAAACTAACTCAAGACTTACTTAACTAAAACAAGTACTTACAAAGATTTTTAATGGCAGTAGACCACCGAGACTTGAGGGATTCAAATCATGCTGACAACCACCTACCTATTGATGAAATATGTACAATCATGTGAAGTGGGCCTTCCAATGTAAACAATCCAGCAGATGGCTACATACTGAAGTTCTGCTCTCACTTCCCTGAGCAGGTAGAACGATGTACATGTAGACAACTCACAAGAAAAACTAAAACCAATTCTTATGCTAATGAGCCAGGTAACATTCATCTTCTCTAATCCTTGCAAAAGAATGCCAAAGGGATCTTGAAAATCCTGAAGCACTAGCTTGTCTTTAGATCCAACAGAAAAAATACAAGTACTCCCTTCATTATGATCTGCAAGAACAGTTGGTTGTTGATTGATAGGAAGGCATAGAGAATTATAAGCTTTTGGTATCTGAGTGTTAGCTGTAAATTCCTCGAGCATGAGAAATTCTGAATCGATTTCTGGCATACTTTATTTCTCAGGCTCATATTCCTCAATTTCATAGTCTAAGCCTTTCTTGAATATAAAACATTCTTCAAGATTATCAGACATGAAAACCCTATCATCTTCATGAAGGAAAACATTACCTGTTTGTTGATCTATAAATCTAATTTCAAGATTATCATCATTTTCAAAAGTGGAAGAAGCTTCACTAACACCTTCTTGATGATGTGAGCACTGCAAACCTACATTAGCTTGGGCTGTAACATGACCTTTTAGGAGTTGATCTATCTCATCTTCAGATAGAGGAGAGAGTATTTTTTGTTTTCTTTTGCTCAAGCAATTATTTTCTTCTTGAAATAACATTTCAAAACATGGAAAACCTGAATGATAGTCCTCAATTCCCTGGTCTTCTAAAATTTGAAAACATTGTTGATCATCTTCATATGACATGGCAATAAAATTGTCATTGCACTCATCAGTCATATGAGGGAAATGTTTAGATGGTTCTTGAAACTCAAAACTAACACTTCCATCATTTACCACTGAGTTATCCAAAGAAGAGTTTTCACTTACATGAACAAAGATCTCATCTTGTTTTTCATGAATGACTGTATTACCTCCTCATGAAGGCTTTGTTCTAATGAAATGAGAACACTTGGGTCAATAACTTTGTCTTCTTCATTCCAAATGATTTCAACAATGGGGCTCTCCTTCATGGGATTCAGAACAAGGTACTCTTCATCATCACGATCTGAATCTAGATCTGAAATAGCCAACTTGACTTTATCACAATCTGAAATTGAAACTTGATTTCCCTGCATATTGTCTTCTGCTATGAGCAGATCTGAAATAAGACCTTCTCTTTCATCATTTTCCATTGTATTAAGATCTTGATGTTGTTGCAAATTTTCTTGAGCATCTTGATAAGCATCCACTAATCTCTCTTTATGATGCTAAAATGGATTTTCATACAGGGCTTCCATGATCTCATCATCCATGAAGTTACCATCTTCATAAATTCTCTCAAGATTTTCAATAAATCTATAAACATGTTTGCAACAGTTCTGAACTAATATTAAGGATGGATAATATTCTTTATACCTTTCAAAGAACATAGTGTGAAAATCTTTTAAACAGTAAATACAAGCAGGCAGCAAAATTTCATACCAAGATCGGGCTTCACCTTCTAGAGTGGCCATGAATATCTTCATCAAGCAGTCTTAAGGAAAATCAAACTTCAACTTGTGAATATGCATGTGAAATCTAACCAAATGTAAAGCAGCATCATTCCTATCATCATCTTTAAACATAGGCAAATTCCTTTGCCAATCTACCTTCGGAATTTTATTTGGAAAACTTGGAATGTAATCTCAGCTCATGGGAGCATACCTTCGATCAAACAAATTCATTTTGATAACAATGAATTCACCAAGAAATTATTCAAGCTACTGGTTCTTGAAGAGTAGAGTTGCCATAAAAAATTCTGAAGCTTGGGATTTTTCAACACTGGAGTCGCCAAGTGAATGATTTCAGCCTTCCAGTGTCTGATCATTGTCCACCATAAACAATCAGATCTGAACTTGATGCATTTTGTTGAGGAACATAAACCTACGTTCCCCAGTATGGTCTCCACTATGTTAGAGCCTATATCGACCTCAGGCTGAAGGGAGGCAATCTTAGGATAACCACAAATTACACTTAACCTAGTAGCTATCCCTACCAAGTCGGGAGAGGACTCTCTCCTTGTCAATCTCGGTTAAGATGACTGCAATTACAACTTGAGATGACTAAAATGAAATTATATTTTAGGCTAGGTATAGTAGCTCAAGGTTTTTTGGTTGATTTTGATGATTGGTTGTTGGATCAAATGGAGCAGGCAGATTGGGTCCAGGAAATCAAATCAGGGATACAGACATGTTCTGTGGACAAGGTAGACAAAGGATTTATGTACTAGAAATTGGTTAAGATGGTAGATTTAGACTGTTGAGGGGTTGAAAAGGGCGTGAGGAGCATAAATCCTCTTCAAACTATTGAAAAACATAGAAAACCAAATGCATTCCGAAGACAAAGAATTGTAAATTAGTGTATTTTTTCTATTCACCTTGATTCATTTAGTTTAGAAGAGAGAGAGAGATGTGGATACATATAAAACATCAGAAAAACTCATTACAAAGAAGAAACAATACATAAACTTAATATCACAAGAATCCCACAAAAATAGTTGTGAAACCTGGTTTTATTCCTTGCCAACTGTTGTACGGATGTACAAAAGAGATCAGAGCTTCCACAAGAGTCCAACCTTTACAAATGACTAAGAAATTACATAATATAGGAAAGGAAACCACTCATGCTAGCTATCAGGGTCGAATCCATGAGAAAAAGGACTGTTTCAACAACATCTAAACTAGGAACAAGAAAATAGGCAGTGGAACAACTTGCCTCTGAAAATTAGGGAAACAATTCATTACAGCTCAAAACCACTTGGAACTTGATGTATCTACCCTATGAGGAAATTTTCATCCATACTTACATCAACTACATCATTTACCATGAATACATTTACCTAAACAAGAAGAAAAGTCAACCACTGAAGAAACTGGGTGAAATTTTGAGTTTTAGGCAAAATTGACAAAATCTGCCTAATGCACAACGCCTTGAGCTTGATGCGCAATGCCGCTTCAAGGCTACTTTTGGAGGCCTTCCACTCATCCAAATTAGGCCCAAGATAGCGTGTGGGAAAGCCCTACTTGTCTAGTTTCTGGAACACTTTTAATTTTTTGTTTTGGAGGTCATTTGCCCCCTCAAAGTGGATTCTCTCAAGACTGGTTCTTGTGTGTCCAAAAAGTGGCAGAGAGGGCACTTTTCGAGTGTTTTTTTCCCTTTTGGTGGCGAATATCTCCTCAAAATTTGATGAAATTTTTTGGGTTTGGTTGTTTTTTCATGATAAATCCAAAACTAGAAGCCATTTGGAAAAAGAGTGAGCCAATCCAATGCTCCCACCAGGATTTCCTGTGTTTCCTAATTAAAAAAAAAAAATCAAAATTTACAAAATGTTTCCAAAATCTGCCCAGTTTTGGCTCAAATGTACTTCATTGGTTACTTTTTTGGGCAAGTGTGACATCATCCAAGATCTCAAGTTTGTCTCCCCTCTTTTTGCTTCTTAAGGCCCTCCTTAATCTTGCCTTAAGGTGCTTAATTCTCATGTTACCTATCCTATACTGGGTCAAGTAATGGTAGGCCATATGCCTAAACATCCTTTTGTCTCTGTTGGCTTTCTTTAGAAGACCCTCAAGGTGGATGTTTACCCTCTCAAGCCATATTTCTCTCTCATTAACCACTTCTTGTTCAACTGGAGTCAAGGGAACCAGATGCTTCTCTACCATTTCACAAAAATCGAAACATGACTGATGGCTGAAGCGTGAGGTGGTTAGTGGGCAAGCAAGTAGTTCACTCATGCTGATAGGTTCCTCCCTAATGATTCTACCACCTTTTTGAGGCTTTCTCTGCTGCAAATTCCTCTCTCTAGAGCTATCACTTAGGGTGTCTTCCTCATATTCAAACTCACTATCTCGCTCCATTTTTGTCTCTTTGGGATGATTTGATGAATGATGGACAATTATGTGAGGAAAATATGAGTATGAAGAGATTTTATAAGAAGGAAAACAATAGTGAGATGAAATGAGAGCGTAAGTGAGGTTTATAAGGAACTAGGGTTTGATGTGAGGGGGTTTAAAGGTTGGTGAAGGGATTAATTTTTATAGGGAAATAAGGGAAGATGATATGCGTTAAGTAAGATGGGACTTAAAGGTGAATTTAGGGAAAATGATAATGGGAAAAATGGAGACAATTGACGAGCTTGAAATGGTGAGAAATTAGGTAGAAGACAACTAGGGTTTTGAGTTTTAGGAGGCTAAAACCATAAGTAAAGCATAAAAACCCTATCTAAGATCAAAAGTGAGTTTACTTACTTGATTGGAAGAGAAATGAAGCAATGAGAATGATTTGAGGTGAATTTTGGTGGGTTTGAAGTGTTATTGGCCAATGCACAGTGCCTGCTCACCAATGCATAGTGCCTCTCTGATGCACAACACCCCTCTGATGCGCAGCACCAAGCTCCCAATGCGCAGTGCCATTTTGCATACCATTTTTGGAGGCCTTCCCCATGTCCAATTGGGCGGGTTATAGCTCGTTGGAAATATTATCGAGTCTACTTTCCAAAACATCTTGAATTTTTCAATTTGGAGTTCATTTTCCCTGTTAAAAGTCAAATCTCCCAAGACTGGTCAAAATGTGCAGAATTAGGATGCCTAATGTAGAGTGTTGTTACAATCAGTTTTTGAAGTCTTCCTCAACTCCAAATTGAGCTCAGGATAGCTCATTTGAAAGTTCATTGTGTCTAGTTATTAGTTGACCCATCAAGCAAGTCATTTGGGCATTCCATTTAGGAGAAAATTTGATTTTACCAAGGTCACTCCAGAGGTGTAGCAACTCTCCTGAGGCAACAATAATTTTGATATTTCTACCAAACCGTGAAACCTGTGTAAAAAATGAAAGAGGATTTTCTTCTTGGGTCAATTATGGACAAAAAAATCTCTCACTTTTGTCAAATTCATCTTCTCTTTCTCAGAAACATAGTTTGAAGAAAAACCGTCCCTTAGGTGTGATGAATGGCTTGTTCCTTGGAATGACTTCTCGACAAATGGTGGAGATCTGATGTTCGATGATATGAAATGGCCTCATACCTTATGAGATATTTCATGCATCCTCTACTCATATATCTTTGATCCCATAACCAACCCTAGCTCAGTGGGAGAGGAAATTAGGGTTTGTTCTCTTTTTCTTTTGCAGGCGGATTGGTGCTCAAGATGACTTGATTTTTGTAGTGGCAGGATTTGGCAATGTCATCAGGTACAGCTTCTGAGTGCTTATTACGTATAGAAACAACTAAACTACATGAAATTTAAAAAAATGGAACAATACTTTGTTTTCGCCTCAAACTGAGTTTTAGGTGAAAAACTTATTAAATTTACATATGTTGAGAATTTCAAAGTTATCTGAAGATTCATATATTATTCACATGTCTGCATGACCCTTATTTTTTGAAAATTTGACTTAAATGAAACCCTAAGACCTAAGATTTCTTTAAATCAAATGGAGCAAAGATGAAAATTGACTTTAAATCATTTGACTGAATGATGACTGAAAGAGGTCAGTAGATATCATGTGATGGGGGGTAAAAACTCGACTAACATCTACCATCAGTTAATCCATGACCTAATGGAACATAGCTGATTGAAAGTGGGACTCCTAACATGAATGCAAAAGAGTAAATTTTGATCACGGATGGCAGTGTGAAGACACTACTCTAATACAGAGGAGGAAATTTCAGTTCCTAAATAGGAGGAGCCTCAAATTGCTGTGGAGCAGCCGCATGTAGAGGATCCAGGAGTGGAGACATCCACTCATACTGAGTCTTCCAAAGATGGGTGGAAATTCTCAAGGGAAGCTGATAGGTTGATGATGGATGCATGAGAGAATGTGGGACAACCATCTTCTCAGTGCAGATAGAGGAGTTCACCCGAGCGGTACACTAGTTACATGGCCCTGGTTGGGGAGTGTGTAGAGTCTGAACCTTCTTCATTCAAGGATGCAATGCAGTAACTAGTCTGGGTTTATGCAATGATGGAGGAGTACGACTCCATCGTTTGAAACTGTGTTTGGGATGTTGTCCCAAGACCTCAGGACAAGTCAGTGGTGAGTTCCAGATGGCTTTACAAGGTAAAGTAGGCAGCTGATGGCAGTGTTGAGAAACATAAGGCAAGGTTTGTTGCCTGTGGTTTCTCACAGGTCTAGGGGATCGACTGCGATGAGAATTTTGCTCTTGTAGAAAGGTACTCATCTATCAAATTGATGTTGGCACTATCAGCTCAGATGAGTTGGAAGATCCATCAGATAGATGTGAAGACAACGTAAATAGGAAGATTGAGGAAGAGGTGTACATTGAGCAGCCAAAAGGTTTTGAGACCTTCGATCATGAGTCGCATGTGTGCCAACTCAAGAGGGCTTTGTATAGGCTGAAGCAAGCACCTCGTGCTTGGTACACCAGGATCGACAACTATTTCACTAGGTTGGGATTCACCAAGAGTGAAGCAAATGCGAACCTTTACCACATCATGGTAGAAGGTAAGCCATTGATCATTGTTCTTTATGTCGATGATCTGATTTTGACAGGTGATGATCAGTTTATCAAGTCTTGCAAGGAGGACCTTGCAAGAGAGTTCGAGATGAAATACATGGGTCTTATGCACTACTTTCTAGGCATGGAAGTGTGGTAGAAGGATGGGGAAGTGTTTGTGTCTCAAGGCAAGTATGCCAATGAGATACTTAGGTGGTTCCACATGGAGAAGTGCAATCCCATGCAGACTCCTCTAGCTGGTAACTGGAGGAAGGAGGATGCTACTTCAGGTGAGGTAGTAGTTGCTACTGCTTATCAACATCTTGTGGGTTCATTGATGTATCTGGTGAACACATGACCAAACTTATGCTTTGCGCTGGACCAATTGAGTCAAGCTATGGTTTAGCCTACCAAGTTGTTTTGGAAGGCAGCGAAGCATGTGTTGAGATACCTTAGAGGCACATCTCAGTATGGATTGTGGTATAGATGAACAGAGGGAGTGAAGCTTTAGGGCTTCACAGATGCAGATGGGAAGGGAGTCCATTAGATTGGAAGAGCACTTTTGGAGGAATCTTCAACCTTGGTTCAATTGTAGTTTCCTGGTGCAGCAAGAAATAGAGGTTAGTTACACTTAGCTCAACGGAGGCTGAATACATGGTTGCCAGTAAGGCAGCATGTGATGCCATTTGGATGCGGAAGATTCTAGTGGGATTGCTTGGTCAGAGGATGGATCCAACAGTGATCTACTGTGATAATCATATTTGTATCAAACTCTCTGAGAATCAAGTATTTGATGACAGGTCCAAGCACATTGATATCTGATGCCATCATCTTTGAGACTGTGTGGTGAAGAGGATCATGTTGTTGTTGTATGTTTTGACTGAGGAACAGGATGCAAATACTTTGACTAAGGCATTTTCAAAATGCAAGTTCAAGTTCCATAGAGACAAGA
The DNA here is from genome assembly GCA_000404065.3 of Pinus taeda. Taxonomy (NCBI): domain Eukaryota; kingdom Viridiplantae; phylum Streptophyta; class Pinopsida; order Pinales; family Pinaceae; genus Pinus; species Pinus taeda. The sequence goes on from APFE031107641.1 coordinate 70,700, forward strand.
TTGGGGTGACTGATAATCCATTTCTTGTTGAGAGGGAGTGTTGAAAATAGCAACAAGAAATTCTAAAAATAGAATTGCTAAAAATAACACTAATATAAATAGCATTTTGAGATACATTCCAATTTTAGTTAGTCCCTAAACTAAAATTGATAATTAAAATTTGAATTTGATCTTAGCAGCTATTTGTAAAATAATTATTTAATTCATCTTGAGTTAATTAGTTGTAGGAAATCAAACATGAAGTCTATGTGAAGACACGCAACAATTTCTTGATTGATTGAGGAAAGTATCCCTTGATTAAAGGAGATCAAGATGAGTTGTACTTTGAGTTGTAATTAGTTAGCTCAATTATCTGAGTTAAGTCCAGTTAGATTAGTTCCAACAGTTTGTGGAACTGAATGTGAGTTCAGTTAGTTAATGCATGCATGCATGTAACTGTTGCACTTTAGATAACTGAATATTCTCTCATAAATAACTCATGCATGTCAGTTCAGTCAGAGACCCAGTTGAGATCAGATGATGGGACAGTGTACAATCAGTTGCTGGAATATTCCATGGAGGATATCTCTTGCATGCAAAAGGAATTCATTCATTGGATATTGCGCAGTTACTTTTGAGTTTGATGAGTGCGTGATGAGGCCAATTCACACAGGTGGTAGCATTGGACCCCAAGAGAAATTACGCAAGGAAATAAGAGGCTTGGAGGATTGGAGGAAGGCATATCTTGTGTTTATTCAGTCTGTGAGCTAGATTGTAGGATTGTACTGAGAGATGCATAGCTTGTGAGCTAAAGTTTTGTGTAATCCGAACATATTTCCACTTGTATGATAATACAGAGATCGAGGTTGTTAGCTGAGGATTTCCCCAGAGTATTCTTATGCGTTCATGTGTGATTGCTTTCTCATTTTCTGTTATATGTGTTTTATTTGATCTTGCTCAAAATCGATTAAGCTTTTGCAAGTTTGTTTGTAGAAGTAGATCTAGTATTTTTCTTTAGTATATTGCATTATTAGGTGATCTACAGTAGGAATTTCTACACCCATATCATGTCCATCTCAGACCAAGGCCACAATATAAGCAACCATCTACCAGGAACCTTCACTCAATACTGCAGGAACGGTTGTACCACTAATCCTTCATCGCTAAATGCATAAGATTTAGTACAAACATATTTCCTTTCAAGTTTCTATATGAGTGATGTGTAGTCGAGCTTGTGACCACCAATTACCATATTGAAATTTGTATTATGAAGTGCGGTATACTCTTTCATTTCTTATTATTATTGTTCTTTGGTCTAGGGAAAAGTAGTAGGTGAGTACGATTATCATTATTTCATTATAGATTTAAATTTATCTGGATCTAGAAAAGGAATATACCTCTAAGTTAGTCCGGAGTTTCTTCCCAATGATATTCCTGCTTCGATATGTCACAATTAGTAATGCCTACAAAAAAATGGGTGTGCTTTCTACACTCTTGATGTGCATAGTATTGTTTTCAACTATTTATCATGTGCTTATAATACATTTTAAGGTATGAACAAATGATGTAACTAATTTCCTATTGGATGCACGCTCTCTCCTGCATAAAGAGAGGCAAGAGTTTCTAATAATAATGATAAGAGTGACAAGTTAAACTACAAAATGGAATTCCCTACTGGCGTTTTAGGATTTGCCTTATGTTAAGTGTGTGTGTGTGTATATATATATATATATATATATATATATATATATATATAATATATATATTTATAAGGGGCACGTCTGTGATAGGAGTTATAACCAGCAGCCTGGGCACATTTTCCAGGGCTGTTATGTGCCTTAGTTACAGCATAAAAGGGAGCATTCTTAACCATTGTTTCTGATGCCTGCTGACTGGGTAGAGGGAGCGCACTACTTCAGATCTGCTTTACCCATTTGCTGTGATGCCCCTTATTTCAGGCATGAAAACAACAATGATTCTATTAGCAAGTGTTTTTCAAGCAAATTCATGCATGGTCAAAGCTATTCCTTGGAGAAAACGACCATCATTATAAGCGCTATTTGGAGGTTGTTGTGGCATGGTAAAAGGATGTATACACCAAGAAAGATGAGCACCTTACCTAAGGGAATCTCAAAGGCTTATTTCAAGGGAAAAATGAGTGAGTGAGCCAAGTTTTAGGAGAAAAGGCCGTTAGAAACAAGAGAAAAGTAGACTAGTCATGAATTTGATGGAGTGACGTGTTACAGCTAACCCCAAAAGAGAACACTCCCTTTTGACAAGGAAAGTGCTTTCACCAACACTAGTATTCTCCCCTTGCATCTCAACCAAACCTGCCATCTGCAAATTTGAATCTGCTGTAGTCTCGGAATCAATCATTGGTCCCTGGAAAGGAAATGTCACCCAAACATCATTCTCCTCCATCAAGGCATCAAACCTCACTTCATCAGAACAACTAGAAGGCTCACAAATGGAAGTAGCTAATGCATTTTGGTTAGCATATCTCCTAGGAGGTATTTTGACCGTCATTGAAGATTTGGGTGCCCCTACATGCTCCTATGCATCCTACAATGTTTGAGTAAGCCATCTTGGCTTCATGCGAGCTAAGGTAGAGGGTAAGGACATATCTCTCCTTAGGCTCTCGTCGACCACACCAATCACACCTAATATCATGTGCGTGGAGTCGCCATGGTGAACTTTCAAGATGCCTTCAAACGTTGCTTGCTTCACCCTACAAACAACAAGTCTTAAAAAGAAAGGAACAAGGGCTTCGTCCCTTCATGGAGTCGCCATGTGAGAATAAAAAAAAAGAAAATACATTACCTCCCACAAAATATATGGACAATGTGTCGTCAAATCAATTCCGCGAAATGGACTTTGTTGTTGTTGTTGTTTTTTTCCTATTTTGGCTCAAGGTCGTGGCAACGATGCCAACAAAATGTTACCGCTCAAAGTAGCCCGTATGATGAAAGTCCAAAAGAAAAAAGACTAGCCAAGGGCAACTCAAGAGGGATGGCCAATGTCACCACACCAACCCTCTTCTTTCTTGAGGATGGCTTTTCTCCAACTCTCAAGGGGGGTGTATCTAGGGTAAGATTACTAGGGTTGAGACAATAAGGTTCAAGGTGATTTGAAGAGGTGACCCTCTCTTGTTGGTCGAGCCATGCTTACGCACCCTAGTCAAATGGTAAAAGAAAAGGAAAAGCAAATGAGGTAAAGGAATGATGGGAGAACGTAAAAGACTACTCCAAAGAGACCAGTGCCAAATCATGAAAGGAGAATGGAGTCATGGAGAGGACGTGGGGTGGGATCCAACTTGCATTTCATGTACCTATAAGGTTAGGGCTCTAAGCACAATAACTCAAATAGGAGGAGATCAATCATAAGCTAGCAACAGTGATAATAATTGTATGCTCCTATATGAGTTTCGCTTTGAATTGTATGCTCCTACATAGCTAATGGTTGATTTGTAAGAGCTATGGATGATAGCACATTTGCCCATAAATAAACGAGTTGACCTGCTCGAGGATGTCCTGCGAACATCTCCTCCTTTGTCTGCGAGTGCATCTGATTGATTTGATCCCTCTTCTATTGACTTGATCCCCCCTCTTTTATAGCATGAGACAACCGAGCGGACCCCCTTCTCTCAAGTTCTCTTACTGTCACAGGTGCCCTTCTCAAATTCTCCCGATTGTAATGCCTTCTTTGTCTCCTATTTGACATCACTTTGTAATTTTGTCTCCCTTGGTGGGCTTAACCATCAAACTTTAATGTATCAATTAAAAAATTCTAGTTATTTTTGTTTTCAAACCTATAGAATGTAATACCTTTGTCTTGACCACATTTTTCATAAATAAAAAATTCTAATTTGTATAATAATAATAATAATAATTTATTTTATTATTGTGCCTAAGTGCTCTACACGCTATGTAATGGCAGCTATGGTAAGAAATATATATATATATAATAATGTTAAGAAAGTAAACATTTTTAAATATTGTTCAATTTATAATATGTAAAAGATTTTTAAAAATTTTAGTAATAAAAGATTAAAAGTAATATAGAGGGAAATATGGAGAGATGTTGTAGTTTCTACAAAAAATTAAATGTAATAAACTAATAAAATTCAATTTGTTATAAGTTAAGATCGATTTTACGTTATAAATTAAAATAATGGTTTTGTAACCATATTTAAATTTAATCAACATGCAGGTAAAAACTTTAATACTCACAATAAGCTTACAATATAAAATATTTTTAACCATGGATATTCACACCCACTTATTAACTTGTAAATAAACTTTATTACAATACCATGGGCTAATGCACTGGCTCATCAATACAACATGCCCAAAACCATCTCACATTTTACAATCAAAATATTTTATAAATACTTTATTTGAATTTAATTTTATAACATTTTTTTAATCAAATCTAAAAGAAAAAATTATAATTAATATTTAAACACCAACACATTAAAATATATAGTATATATTATAAGTAGCTAAATTTAAAGATCATTTTAAGTTAAAATAATAATTTACCATATAAGTTAAATAATAATTTTGTAACTATATTTAATTTTCATTAATGATGATGATGGTTAACTTCAGTGAGACCAAACTTTAGTCTATCAGACCTAAAGAAATAAATAATTTAGTTTGATTTAAGATTTTATTTCTATACTTAAAAAGCTTGGAGAAAAGCCTCCCAAGCTCACTATAATTTTGACATCATAAAAGGCTAGGAAGGTCACTATTGCAACAAAGAATATGAAACTTAGATCTAATGTGGTTGTATGCGGGGCACTCTAAGAGGAAGTGGCTTTCATCCTCAATGTTCCTATTATCACAGAGATGACATATCCTTTCTATCCATGGTGTTTTAGGAACTGCGCAATGACCCTTTTCACTATGGAGCTCATGAGAGTTCATTGTAATCTTTGCTATATTAATTTTCTTCTTTGAGCTAGCTAAAACAGAGAGATACTTTTGATCTTCTAGGGTGGGGTTGATGACCTTGTTATAATAACTTAATTTTCTTTTAGCCACTAAATCTTTCTCATACCACATTTTTCTTTGAACTTAGAAGTAACAATATTTTTAATGTTATTAATGCATCATTCTCGTTGATCTCCCAATGGTTTAACCAGACCCTCATGTCTTTATACCACCCCCCTTTTGAGACTTTGTTGGTTTTGGATGGAATTTAAAGCTAGCTTGGGAAGTCTATGATCTCCTATGTTATTGAGCTTGTGCTTGTACAATAGAAGCCTAGTTATAGCTAGGCTTTCGATAGGGGAAAGACCTACTTCTATAAGGAGAATAGGGTAGGGTGTATTGCTTTTAATTTTTAGGTTATATGTTATAAAGTGCTTCTGGATTTGCTCAATCTTTCTCCAAGATTCTCTAGAGATGTTCCAACCCAAACCTCGCATCCATATAAGATAACAAGAGTGACTAAAGTTTCAAAGAGGAACTTGTTTTTATCCCACATTACAAGGTTTTCCATTTTACAATTATTTTCAAGACCAAAATAAGCTTTCCACCCCCATTAATCATTTTCTCAATGCTATAGTTCCAGTTGAGCTTGGATGAATATCAATTCCTAGGTACTTGTAAGAATACACTTCCTCCAAGTTATTATTGTCATACATAAAATTAGCGTAGGTGTCCTTCCTGGATTTTATAATCATAACTTTTGTTTTGTCAATGTTAACAGTGATACCCATGTAGAGCAGAAATCCTTAAGAAGCCTAAGTTTCTTATCAAGATCAAATGGACACCTTGCGAGGAGAACAATATCGTCAGCATAGACAAGAAGGATGACGACTATCCCAGCTAAGATCGTGCCAACACATCCTGCTTCCTCTAAATAACCTTCGAGCTTGCCAATGTAAATGCCAAATAGGGCAGGGGAGAGGGGGCAACCTTGTTTAACTCCGATATTACACTTAATATCTTTCGACCACCCCTCATTGCTCTTTAGCTTGGCAATTGCATTCTTGTATAATCTAATAGCGACAACTCTCAACTCGAAAGGAACCTTTAGCTCTTCTAATCTATTCCAAAGGTTGTTTCTAGGAACCATATCAAATGCCTTTCTAAAGTCCACAAAGCAACAAAAGAGATTGGATTTATCATTACGACATTCTTCCACAATGATCCTAAGCATAACGAGGTGGTTTGTTGTTGAGTGATGACTTCTAAAACCTGCTTGGCCTTTAGCCCGCTTATCTTCACTTTCAAGCCATATGCTCAACTTCTTTTCCAAAATACTACCATATAACTTAAGTAAGAGAGGGATGATCATAATTGTCCGATAATTAGAGGGGTTATTTGTATCCCCATTTTTAAAAATTGGGATAATGAGGCTCTCAGTCCATAACTTAGTGAATCCTTGCTTGACTGCTTGATTGAAAAGCTTGTGGATGTGGGGGATGAGGACATGGCCTCCAATTTTTAAGATTTCCGTTTGGTAACCTTCAATGTCCTTAGCTTTCCCATTAGCCAGGCGTTTAACCCCAAAATCAATGTCTTCTAGAGAGAAAACTTCTTTCGCTGTGGGCAGGGTTTCAAAGTTATTCATGACATTTGGAGATTCATAGAGATTTTTAAGATAGGAATTCCAATCTTGTAAAGCAATTTTATTATTATCTTTAGTTTTCCTAGTTAGAATCTGCCTCCAAAATTTCTTAGGAGCTACTTTAGAGAGGTGTAAGAGATTCTCTTGTCTTTTACGAATGCACTGCCTCTTTTTTCTTTTAGTTAGGGCTTTGTATATTTTTATCTTGTCCATTTTAAGAGATTCATCAACAACGTCCTTAATAGCTCTCCTCGCATTTTTACAATCTTTGTCATACCATGGGTTGGTTTTTCTATTTCTTTTATTATTTGAAACTTCAATTGAGAAGTTGTTAATAAAATATGAGAGGGTTGTAATAAAATTATGGTAGAGGTCTTCTATGTTGTCTATACTAGATAAAGGAAGCAAATTAGTTTTTAATTCTTTTAGAAAGAGATCATTTTTATTTCTATCAAATATTAAGTTCTTTTGGATATAAGGATTATTTTCTATGGGATCTCTATGCATGACAAAGTTGAGAGTTATAAGTAAAGGCCTATGATCAGATTCAGGCTCGTGATCATTTAAGATGTCAAGATTTATTATTTCGTTGTATAAAGGGAGATCGGAAATAACATAGTGTACCACGCTGCTACCAAGCCACTTCTTTATATCATTGCAAATTATGAGATCCTGAGCACTACAGAGCTTGACTAGTTCCGACCCAGAAAGATTCTGCCTGAGGTCTTCAGAGCTCCTTTTGTACCTACTAGCTAGAGTAGGGTCTTCATCCAACCAAAGAGGATTAGGGTTTGAATGATTGCTTAGAATAATACCCTGTTTTCTTGAAATTCGAGCATTAAAGTCACCCATTAAAAGGATATTACTTTCATTCCTTAGGCTAGAAATATCATACTCAAAACCATTGTAAAGACTATTTTATCTAGATTCTTCTACTTATAGAAGTTAGAAGCTAGAAGTTAGAATAAGCATATATAAACTTAATACTCACAATATAACAATATTTTTAACCATGGATATTTACCCCCATTTTATCATAGATATTACTAAGTTGTGAATGAGCTTTGTTAAAATAACATGGCTAAACTATCTTTCATTTCATAATCAAAATATTTTATAATTTTTTTTTAAATTTAATTTTATAACACTTTTGCGTTGAGCATTCTAGAGGCCACAAATGCCATGTTATGTTGTGTTATTTATACATTTTGACTTGGCCAAATTACATTAAAAATAATTAAAATATATTAATTAAAA
>APFE031107645.1:0-12356 GCA_000404065.3 Pinus taeda
TACTTTAGGCTAGCCTAACCTATTTTAGCCTAATTTAGCCTACTCCATCCTAAACTAGCCTAGCCTAGACTGGCCTATTCTACTCTAGCCTAGCCTACCTTAGTCTATACTATCCTAACAACCTAAGCTAACTTAGCTTACCCTATGCTCGCCAACTCTAGCCTAGCCTAGCATAGCATACTCTAATCTAGCTTACCCTAACCTAGCCTACCTTAGCGTACTCTATCCTATCACAGTGTAGCCTACTCTAGCTTAGCCTAGCCTAGCTTACTCTAGACTAATCTATTCTAGCCTAGCCTAGTTTACCCTACTCGCCTAGCATAGCTTACTCTAATCTAGCTTACCCTAGCCTAGCCTACCTTAGCGTACTCTATCCTATCACATTGTAGCCTACTCTAGCTTAGCCTAGCCTAGCTTACTCTAGCCTAAACTATTCTAGCCTAGCCTAGTTTACCCTACTCCAGCCTACTCTACTCTACTCTACTCTAGTCTACTCTACTCTAGCGTGCTCTAGAAATTTATACACACATGATGTCGTTGAGCCATTCCATTAAAAACACAGATGAAAATTAATCTTAAAAAACATTTATATTACTATTTAATTTCATAATATAAGTTTTAATAGAAAAACAATATCACTTTATATTATATAAGTTCAAACATTTTTTCATTATATTAATTTAATTAAAATATATACCATATTGTAAAACATAATAACATATCAATTATCTAAATTTTAATCCATTAAAAAAATAAATTAATCTAAATATTATTAATAAAAACATTAGAATACAATAAATTAAATATATAGTATCGATTATAAAAATTAAAAAAACAATTTTAAAAAAAAATTATAATATAATATCAAATTTAAAAAAAATATATATAAAAACTAAACATGTAAAAACAAAATTTAAGATACAAAATATTCACACCAAACTATACTACACAAGTTAAAAAAAACTTATTTAAATAAAAGAAAATTACACTAAAATTTAACTAATCTAAATAAAATAAAACTTATAAAACAAAAATAATTTTTATGCACACATGATGTCGTTGGGCCATTCCATTAAAAACACAGATGAAAATTAATCTTAAAAAACATTTATATTACTATTTAATTTTATAATATAAGTTTTAATAGAAAAACAATATCACTTTATATTATATAAGTTCAAACATTTTTTCATTATATTAATTTAATTAAAATATATACCATATTGTAAAACATAATAACATATCAATTATCTAAATTTTAATCCATTAAAAAAATAAATTAATCTAAATATTATTAATAAAAACATTAGAATACAATAAATTAAATATATAGTATCGATTATAAAAATTAAAAAAACAATTTAAAAATTGATATATAATAATCAAATTTAATAAAAATATATATAAACAACATATTTATACAAAATATTCACACCAAACTATACTACACAAGTTAAAAAAAACTAATTTAAATAAAAGAAAATTACACTAAAATTTACCTAATCTAAATAAAAGAAAACTTATAAAACAAAACTTGCAATTACCCTTAAACTACGCCTCATTCTACGAAAACACATTAAAATGAACCTACACAACTGATATATGCCATTCATCTAAAATGTACGAATATGGTTTGAAACAAAGCAAAAAAAATAATACACGCAATTCTCGCGACCGTCAATAAAATAAAACATATTTCCTAGTACTCGCGACCGTCAATAAAATAAAGCATATTTATTAATACTAAGCATATGACATCTACAATCCGAAATGTTCAATTGTGAACAACTTAAAAATTAAAGTAATTTTGACGTCCTATTTCAAATATTACAACATTGATTTTATCAAAGTAAAACCAACATTAAAATAGATAAACTAGATGGATGAGCCACTTGTCTTACAGTTGTTTGTTGGTTCGTTCCAATATTTATTCTCCCGGTAACCACAACACCAGGAAGGAAGTCTGCGTCTTTTATCATTTCAGTGAGATGACCTATATGAAATCTAGCTGCTTAATTTATGTCGATAATGAGGCATTGATGGAGATTTGGACTGCCCGGAAATGAGACGAGATTGATGGAGATTTGGAGTGGAAAGGATTTTTTGTTCACCACAGAAGACCCAAGAATCTTGCAAGTTTTTTTTTGAAGTGCATAGGATTTTTTTGTTCGCCAGAAAATGAGGCATGGAGATTTGGAGTGCAAAGGATTTTGTGTTGACTGAGAAGACCCAAAAAAAACTTGTTATGAGGTGTGTGAATCACAGAGAAAAAATAAAATGATGATGTCCATGTGATTTCAAAAAAAATAATGATGTCCATGTGATTCTAAGAAAATTGATGATGTCTATGCTATGTCACCTTGCTCAACATCTCTATGGATAGCCATTATCTCTATGGCTATCCATCCATTATCGTAGTAATTTAATGGAAGGATGGGATAATCCATAACTCTCAGTTTAACATTGGCTAAAAAATTTACAGGAAAGAAAACTAAAGTGAAATGACTAGGGTTTGCCTTCAAAGTAGAGTTTAAGGGAAATGCACCTGTAGTTGAATCCCTGTTAGTTATCCAGAAAAAGCATTGATTATGCCTTAGCAGCTCAACTCAACTCGCTCTTAGCTCTTCGGTTGGAGGTTCCAATCCATAAAATAATCTAAGAGATCCCTGGAATAATTTTTATGGAGATGAAAGGAATACATGAGATTTGAAATAAAACATTGCAATTGTAGAAATGAACTAAAATGAAACGATGGTGTCTATATGAGAGTAGACAAAAGCAGAATGCAATAGAAAGAAGGCATTACCGTCGAAGAACAGTGACTGTTTAGCAATTCGGTCACCCTTCCGCTGAAGTTGGGAAATTGTTTGCGTCGTCGGCTCTCACTCAAGTATACCCACACGCACAGACTCCTATCGCTCAAGCATACCCACACGCACAGACTTAGCACACAAACTTATCAGACCACACAAACATATCGGTCCACATAGAAATATCGGACAATACCAATTGACAGATTTCTGCAGTAAGTCTTCTATATATCGTTTCTTTCAACGGATATCTATCTATCTGTCCGTTCTTGAACAAACGTTTCGAAGAAAAATCTCGAGTCGGTTCAAAGTTTTCAACGGATATATGTCTCTTTTCTTGAACAACCGTTTCACAGAGAAATCCATGCTGACTGGGCAACCGTTTCACAGAGAAATCCATGTTGAGTGGGTAATTCGTCAGGTCATTTTCGACCATAGTCTCATTCTTTTCAACTTTTTCAAGAACAATTCCGTTATGTTGTGTGGCACGTTGCTTTGTTGTTGTGATAGTGATGGATAAACATACGGTAGTGATGGATAACGACGTTGAATTGTTGTTGTGATAGTGATGGATAACCATATGGTAGTGATGCATAACCCTCTGATAAGGTAGTGATCATAACCCTGTGACAGCTTTTTAAAACGGAAAAAAGCAAAACGTTACCTAAATTTAGAAACCAGAATATTAAATACATTCTTGAAAATTCCAAAAACAAAACCAAAAAAGTTAGCTATGGTGAAATCCGGTTGCAAGAAACTCCGATAGCTCTTAACTAAATGTTAAAGTGGATATCTAAATTTAGAACGGTTAATATTAATTACATTCTTGAAAGTTACACAAACAGGGTAAATTTGAATTAAAAAAAACAAACAAACAAAAATAAATAACTTTTTAATTTGAATTAAAAAAACAAATAAACAAAAACAATTAACTTTTAAATTTAAAAAATGTAATGTAAAATATTAAAAGTTAAATTTAAACAAAGAAACACTTAATTTTTTGTGAGGTAAAAGATTGGAAATTTCAAAGTTAGTAAGACTGATGGCAAAGTTAAAAGTTAAAATTTAAAATAGCATTGGTTTGCTTTTAAAGTGAAAAATTGGAATTCAAAGTAAAACATAAAATATAGAACCCATTTCTATCTAAATTGTAGTTTGAAATTGACATATAGTAACCTTGTTATAATAAATAATTTAGAACATGCCTTGAATGTGGAAGAACAATAAATTCAATCAAATATACTTGACATATAACTCTATAAACTAGTTGGGCATACAACCCTTTCTTCTCAATAACATTATGAACTTCTTGAATATGGATCCTAAACTTCAGTAAGAGTATTTAAATTTCTATTTCTGATATCTTTATATTTTGGTGTATGTTGTGAATGGAGATAGTTTTTTCTCTATATTTAAGTTGAACATGAAAACCAAATTTATCAATTTAAAGGGTTTAGTTGATACTAATTAGTTAAACTTTGAATAGAATATGTAATAGAACAACAATTTACATGACAATTAGTATACTTTTGTGTGAGATTTTGAAGGATAAAACAAAGGTGACTACTCTAGTATAACTAAAATGGCATCAGAAGCTTACAAAATCCAAAAAAAGTTGAAGGGGACATAAATTATTTTTCTACTTCAAATTATATTCTTGTTTCAAAAATTATAATGTTTAAGATGGACCAACTAATCTCCAAAAAAAAAATTGAAGGGAACATAAATTATTTTTCTACTTCAAATTATATTCTTGTTTAAAAAATTAAAATGTTTAAGATGGACCAACTAATCTCCAAAATTTGTTGTTCTCAAGCATTACTATGGAGGTCTAAATAACTTATTTTTTTGTATAAGCTATAAATGATTTCTTATCTTGAATTTATTCCTAGACATGTCTATATTGAAACAATCCTTCCAATTATCATTATCTTGCATAACCAAATCCTAATTCAAATTATCAAAGAAAGTCTATTATTGCATGGTCTGTTAACAAAATATAAAATGTTGTGCATAATATTTTTATGCATGATATTCTCTATAAATGTAGACTTAGATGTCTGCAATCATACCCTATTTTTCGGAAACCTAGTCTCTTAGACCTAATCCTCTTCCAATAACCCCACCAAATCAAATTAAACAAACTTTGCACACCATATCTAGTGTAAAACCCTAATCTATCTAGCCCTCTTGGTTCTGATCCTTTGGAGAGAGCCCTCTCCGACTTGGTAGGGCTAGCTACCAATTCAAAAGACTGGTCTATGGTTACCTCAGCTCGACTCTTCCTTAGCCTTAGAGATTGAGACGAGTGATAACACCCCCGAGGAACCTAGTAGAGACATTGGGCCTAGGTACGTTAAGAATATTTATTTATACATTTTTATTCCTAATCATTGGTTTTTTACATGTTCTTCTCTTGTAGAAGTTTTAGGCCTCAAGATGGCTCTTCCACTAGAAGATCTTGGCAAGGACAGGGGGTTGTGTTTGGGTTTCTCCACTCTTGTTGAACCATTTTAGTGTGGCATAGGCCTCTCATTTTTTGTTGTTGTTTTCCATGCCTAGAAAAAGTCCTAATGTGTAGCGAGGAGCATATTACTATGAAGGGATAGGTTATTCTGGAGCTGAAATTTGACTTGAGAGCGCAACCAATCATTAGAGGGATTTGAACACTTAACCAATTCAATAAGAGATCACTTAGGTAGAAAAGGGAACTTTTCGATGAGGGACATAATCCTAAAAAACAACGAGGTGTTTGCTGATATGGAAGGTTCAATTGTTCATGCTGGTCATACAAGTGGTGTGCTTGCAAGAACTTAATGGAAAATGGGGCTTCCTCGTGGTCATGGGTGCACTCCTAGGAGTAAACATCCAACCGCTGTAAAGGATATTGATCCCCGGAAATATGCATGCATGCTTATCTGCCTATGTATCTTTAGCTTTCATTTACGTTTCCTTGTCTTAGCTCTATTGTCTATGGCCATATAGATAAATCTCATGTATTGTATTTGAGATCCATAAAATATATATTTTCTTTTCATATTTTGAAACATTTAAGGTTGTTTGGTCAGGTTTCCAGACAAACAATTATTACATCTCCCAGAAATTAAGAAAAAAAAATAAGGAGGGAAAGGAGAGAATGCTCGTGGTATTGGAATGTCAAGAAAATACACAAGCCTCCTGTATTAGATATGAAAATCATTAATCGTTTGAAAGGTTAGAAAATGGAAAGAAGACTATTGAATACTTAAATGTGGGTCGTTCTCTTCAAACTAATCTCAATATCATGACATAAGGGCCAGTGAAATAAAGAGCTCATTTAGAATCAAACGAGAAGGTAGAAATGGGTACCATAAATCCCTGTCCTTGAAAATTGGGGTAAATGGAAATTAGTATCTCCTCCATTGAAATAAGGTTATGCTAACCTCCATACATATTTTTCTTATAAAATAATCTTGGGGCTACTATTAATAATGCAATATGATACAAAACCGTTTTCCATTCAAAATTCGAAACCCTCTAATTTAGACCAAGGGCTAAATTTCAACGGTAAAATTTTCCATTAAGATTATTTTTTGTTGAAATATGCATGAAAAAAATATTATTATAAATAATCACAATATGGCCTATAATAAAGTTATAATTTGGTTAATTTCTTCTTCTTTTTTTAATCTAGGAAATGTGATAGGTTCTATGTGTTACACGTTTTGATGATTGTCATGGATTAAATTTTTTTTGCATTTAAATCCATTTAATTTATATGGCTTCCCTAGTTTGTTAATTTAATGTTAAAATTTTCTTTTAACTTAAATTGAAAATAAATTCCAAATTAGATATGCCGATAATTGTGCTAATGAGAAGAATATATCCTTCATAGTTCTAATTTAGTTAATTTCTATGTTTTTTTTAATATATGAAATGTGATAGAAATATTGGGGTAACCATTTTGATGGTTATCATGGATTGAATTTTATTTGTAGTTCGATCAATTTAATTTATATGCCTTCGCTAGTATGTTTTAATTTAATGTTAATGTTTTCTTTTAACTTAAATTCAAAATAAATTCAAATATATATATGCCTATAACTATGGTAATAGTAAGAATAGATCTTCCATAATTATAATTTAACTTCTAGGTTCATCGTAGATATTTGAACCCCATGGAATATGTTGTAATATTCATGGTAATATTGACATATAAATCATAAGATTTTTGAACCCATAGAATATGTTGGAATATTCATGGTAATATTGACATGTCAATCATGAGATTTATGGACGCATGGAATATGTTGGAATATTCATGGTAATATTGGCATATCAATGATAAGATTTATTTTCAAGTTAAATATACTCTAATAATTAAACTATTTCACATTAATTAATTTTAAAAGATGGCATATCAGCACATCATATTGGGCATGTGGTATTTCTAATCCATGGTAATGTAAGAACAACTATTTCCAATTAAAGGATTCCCATAATAATAGTGGGGGTGAATCTACATCGATAAACATAATTTTATATATTATATAACTCCATTAATAATAACAATATATTTTAGTTAATTTTTATGAATTTTTTAATGCAATATGTATAATGGGGTTAGCTTTTTGATTCTTATCATAGAGTGATGGTTGTAGCAGCTTTCAATCCATCTAATTATATGGTCACAATAGTTATAATAAAACCAATAAATCATTATTTAGTCAAAATATTCTATATACATTATTATCTAAGTCAAGTGTTTAGGGTTTAGGAATTATAACACTTTAGTAAATTCTTTTAATAAAAATTTAAATAAAATTTACGAAACACTTTTTAAAATGTTATAAAATACTTAGGGTTTAGGGTTTAGGATTAGGGGTTTATGCTTTAGAGTTTAGAGTTTAGGGTTTATAGCACTTTAGTGAATGTTTTTAATAAACACTTAAATAAAAGTTACAAAATGTTTTTAAAATTGTTATTAAATGCTTAGGGTTTACGGTTTATAATTTAGGGTTTAGGATTTAGGGTTTGGGGTTTTTGCTTTGGAGTTTAGGGTTTAGGGTTTATAACACTTTATAAAATGCTTACGGTTTAAGTTTTATTGGTTTAGGGTTTAGGGTTTGGAGTTTAGGGTTCATGGTTTCACGTTTCTAACACCTTAGCAATTTTTTTAATAAACACCTAAATAAAAGTTACAAAACACTTTTTAAAATGTTATAAAATGCTTAGGGTTTAGCGTTTATGATTTTGGGTTTAGGGTTTGTAGTTTAGTGTTTGGGGTTTATGGTTAAGGGTTTAGGTCGAGGATTTATGATGTAGGGATGAACCACCCCACCTTAAACGGGTATCCACTGCTACATAGTACACATAATGCATTGATCCCATGGAGCCTCGAGGAGTTATGAAGAAAAATAAATAAAAGTCAAAAGGTTTATGATGAAGGGTGGAAAAATAAAGATCGGGGTATCTCATGTACCACGATTTTCTCCCTCCTACACTCACATACCGAGGTGTGGTCTTCTCTTATTATAGATACTGATAAAATTCATAGTTTTTATGGTTTAGGGATTAGGGTTTATAACATTTTATTAAATTATTTTAATAAGCACTTAAATAAAATTTAAAAATAGTTTTTAAAATGTTATAAAACTCTTATGCTTTAGCACTTAGGGCTTAGGGTTTATAACAATTTAGTAAATGTTTTTAATATACACTTAAATTAGGGTTTAGGTTTAGGTTTAGGTTTTAAGGCTTAGGTTTTAGGGACTACAGTTTAAATTTTATAACACTTTATAGATTCTTCTAATAAACACTTAAAAAAAGTTACAAAACACTTTTTAAAATGTTATGAAATGCTTAGGGTTAAGGTTTTAGGGTATGAGGTATAGGGTTTAGGGTTTGCGGTTTGGGGTTAAGGGTTTAGGGTTTATTACACTTTAGTAAATTGTTTTAATAAACACTTAAATGAAAGTTACAAATTGATTTTTGAAATGTTATAAAAGGCTTAGGGTTTAGTGTTTCGGATTTAGGTTTTTCGGTTTAGGGTTTATAGTTTATAGCTTAGGGTTTAGTTTTTATGCTTTAGGGTTTATAACACCTTCGTAAATTAATTTGATAAAAAATTATGTAAAAGTTACAAAAATAATTTTAGAATGTTATAAAATGCTTAGGGTTTAGGGTTTATAAGACTTTAGTAAATTCTTATAATAAACACTTAAGTAAAAGTTAAAGAACACTTTTTGAAATGTTATAAATTTCTTAGGGTTTAGGGTTAAGAGTCTAGGGTTCATAAGACTTTAGCAAATCCTCTTAATAAACACTTAAATAAAAGTTAGAAATTTTCTTTACATGTTATAAAATGCTTATGATTTAGAGTTTAGGGTTTATGGTCTCGGGTTTGGTGTTTAGAGTTTAGGGTTTAGCGTTTAGCATTTAGGGTTTAGGGTTTAGGTTTTAGTTTTTAGGGTTTACAGTTTAGGGTTGAGGTTTTATAACATTTTAGTAAATTATTTTAATAAACACTTAAATAAAAATCACATAACTCTTTTTAAAATGTTATAAAATTCTTAGGGTTTAGGGTTTAATGTTCATCGTTTGGGGTTTAGGGTTTAGGTTTAGGGTTGATGATTTAGCGTTTAGGGTTTAGGATTTAGAGGTTAGGGTTTAGTGTTTATAAGACTTTAGTAAGTTATTTTAATAATCGCTTAAATAAAAGTTTCAAAATACTTTTTAAAATGTTATAAAATGATTACGGTTTAGGGTTTAGGGTTTGGGATTTAAGGTTTAGGGTTTAGGGTTTAGGGTGTAAGGTTTGGGATTTGGGTTTAGGCTTAATGTTTAAATTATTTTAATAAATAATTAAATAAAGGTTAGAAAACAATTTTTAAAATGTTATAAAATGGTTAAGGTCTAGGGTTTATGGTTTAGGGTTTGCGGTTTGCGGTTTAGGGTTTAGGGTTTACATTTTCGGGTTTAGGGTTTATATATTTGTGTTTAGGGTTTAGGGTTTTGTTTTTATGGTTTAGGGCCTATAACACTTTAGTAAATTATTTTAATAGACACTTAAATAAATGTTACAAAATTCTTCTTAAACTATTTGATATTTCTCAAATACAAAATTTGGACCACCATCTCTACCTTATGTCTTGTGGTGCCTTGTATATTCTTGTTCTTCCATTTGTAGGTTCTTCTCCTACATTTCATGCTAGTCACACCAATTTAAGGTCCCTATTGTCACCTCTCGTTAGTTTCTTGCAAGTCTCTTATCATTTTATCACCTGCATATGCTATATAATCTCTACACACTTGTACATTACACAATGTTGGTTTCCACATCTATCCATGGAGATATATTGACACAAGTTCACTTTTGCATTTGATCATATTCAAACTGCTCTTTGATTTCTAAGTTCACCCAATATTGAACCGATGTGAAGGTATACAAACTTGAAAGAGAAAGGAAAGGGACAACAAAGGAAAAAAAATCCCACACTAAATCTAGATTCCTTATATCCAATACCTAAATAACTCCTCCATCATAATCTTGGTGTATAAAAATTATAATGAATATTGCAAACATTCAAGGTTGTACTCTAATAGATGTCTTGGCCCCTTTCTCAGAACATTTCATTGTAACGTTTTCCCTAAATGTAGTAGGTGTTAAATCTATTTATGCATTCAAAATGTATTTTAAACAAGAGGAAAACATAATCTCACCCAAAAGGTTATTATTGAATTTTAGTAAAATAGGCCAAATTTCTTATCCTTTGGTAGATTTAAGTACCTATCTTTTGTGCGATGGGCGTAAATACACTTGTCAATTATTATATGCGCACACTAATTACTCATAATTTGAAGGAAGTGACATCATGATAGGTGCCTCTACCATTTTTTATTTATCGAATTTTCCTTCATGTGTTATCTTACGTTGTGCAAACAGTCTACGAACACCTTAAGACATTAAAAAAGGGAGGTGAATTGAAATTTTGCTATTAAATCCATGAATATTTGAATTATTATTTTTGAATTCCAATTTGGGAGCAGAGTGTAAGAAGATGTACTAAATAATCATGAACACTCTCCGACAACTAGTATATGATGCAATATTTTAATAGTTATACAAATATGACTCGTTTTTGGTATTGAAAGGAAGTAAAAGGGAAACAATTCTTTTTCCTGAAATTTAGAAAGAATGATTTGTCATTCATAGAATTTCATACGTCAAATGTTGCAATTGAACAATTTGTTTGTAATATGGGTATTCTTGGAAGCTAGATTTACTTTTACAATAAAAACAATACCTTCAACAAGTCAAATTTACATTCTTTCTTGAAATTATTTGACCAATAGGAAACTAAAGATCTTCAATTCCATAGATGATCAGTTGATCACAATTTTTCTCAAAAATGAAAGTGTCCAGAAATTCTTAAATGTAACATCAAGTTGAAGTGTTTGTTGTTCTCAATCCAATGACATTCATTTTACCTCAATGTCACACCATATGCTCAAGTTATCATGTGCTCATTGTTTGACCCAAGAATTACAATTCCAGTAGGTCCGTTGACTAGTTAGTTGACTAGGTTGATCATATAGTGAGTCAGCAGAGTGACTGTGTAAGGTATGAGCTAATGATAGCTTGCTAAGTGTAATCCTCTAGCTCATTTATTTTTGGCACATTTTGTTGGTTCGTGGTAGTTTTATGGAGGTGTTGGAGGAGGAGGTGGAGGTGGAAATGGGGGAGGGGGAAGTAGAGGCGGAGGAGGAGGTTGTGGACGTGGAGGAGGAGAAGGATGGGGTGGAGGTGGAGAAGGTAGTGGGGGAGCTCATGGAGGTGGTGGTGGAGGTGGAGTTTGAGGAAGACAATGTGGAGGAGGAGGAGGCAGTGGATGTGGAGGTGGTGGAGGAGACGTTGGTGGAGGTTATGGAGGAGGTGGAGTTGGATGAGGAGGTGGTTGAGGAGGAGGAGGAGGAGGAGTATGTGGTGGTGGTCTTTGAGGTGGAGGTGGAGGTGGAAGTGAAGGTGGACGAGGTTGAGGAATAGAGGGTGGAACTGGAGGAGGGGTAGGTGAAGGACTATGAGGATGAGGTGGAGGATAGGAAGGAGGTGGAGGATGAGGTGAAGGAAGAGGTGAAGCTGAAGGTGGAGGAGGTGGAGGAGGAGGAGGTGAAGCTGGTGCTAGAGGAGGATGGGGTGGATGGTGTAGAGGTGGAGGTGGAGGTGTAGGTGGAGGTGGTGGAGGAGAAGGGGGAGGGGGATGTGGAGGCGGTGGAGGTGGAGTTATAAGTGGAAGAAGAGGTCAATGAGTTGAAGGTGTAGGTTGAGGTGGAAGCAGAGGAGGTGGAGGTGGACAAGGCGGAGGAGGAGGAGGACGTGGTGGTGGAGGAGGAGACAGAGGTGGTGGAGGAGGTTGAGCTAGAGGTGGAGGTGTTGGAGGAGGAGTTGGATGTAGAGATGCGGGAGGAGGAAGTAGAGGTGGAGGAGGAGGTTGTGGAGGTGGTGGAGGTGGAGGAGGACGAGGAGGAGGTGGATGTGGGAGTGGAGGTTGAGGTGGTGGAGATGGA
>APFE031107649.1:0-25822 GCA_000404065.3 Pinus taeda
AGCCCTCAATCAACATACTATTGACAAGGTATCTTTTTTCTCCTAGCACTATTCTTCGATAGAATTCATGATGGAATGCCTCCCATCTTCCTCCCCATCTATTAAATAGAGCAAACATTGGAAGGGGAACCACATGCACACACTACGTGTGTCAACATGCAACTTTACTGCTTTCTTGTTTTATTCTTTTGTTTTTATTTTTTTGATAGCTTTACTGATTTTTATGTTTTTCTTGTTTTATTTCTTTTGTTTTTACTTTTTGGTAGCTTTACTGATTTTTGCTATTTTTCTGTTTATTCTTATTTTATTTAGAGCATGTAATTAATTTATTATTATTTATTATTGATTGTTTATTATTTATTTAATATTAATATAATATTATTTTGTTTATTAATTTATTTATTATTTATTATATGGGACGTTACATACTTCCCCACTTTAAGGAACTTCGTCCCGAGGTTAAGTTTTTTTATTATTTATTATTTATTATTAGGGGACATTACATTTATTTTGTTATTTATCACTTCATGTTATAGTCCCGGCACCCTCTGCTGAACTAGTATAACTAGCAGGCATCGAAAGTTTCACAACACCCGAGAAATCCCAAGGAATCTCTATCCCTTTTACCACTTTTGGAATCAGGCATAAGCCTCCTCAGGTCTATATCGTAGTCCAAGGCTGGCCCTAAGGCTCGCGCTTGACTCAAACCTCATCTGCCCCAAGGCAGGCATCTAGTACAATGCTCAATGTCACCGAGCACAACCATTTATTCCTCGATGCAAGATCTTTATATTGATCTATCAGAATAGGAACAATAACCACTATGGCCTCACACTAGGCTCTCTTAAGAAAGAGAATAAGGAGGCATGCGTCGATCTCTTCTGGATCTCTTCTCGAACTGATACTGAACTGATACTTGAGTAGGGAGAGCACTGAGGAGAATACATACGTCTGTCATGAAAAGGTGAAGTTGGCGACCAAGTCTATTAAATTCATGGATGTCTCATTATGTTGAGACTAAAAAATGGTTAAGGTAGTTGAGGTAATTAATTTTTTCGGGAAGATGATAACTATAACCTCATTTTTTGTTATTTAACCCATTTACAACGAATCCCACCATATTAACCATCGAAAACTAAAGGAAAATATGACAAACTAAATGAGTAATAAACTAATCAAAACGGTTCTTGATTTCAACCGATTCTTCATACTATTAGACTTAGTAAATATATGAGTTTTAAATAAGATTGTATGGTAGGCATGTTACACCAACTCTATTACTATATGCCTCCCTCTCTCCTCTCTCCTTCTCACCCCCATTCTCTCCATCTCTCCTTCTATGCCTCTTTATCTCACCCCAAACATACACACTCTCTCTCCATCTCTCCCTTGTCACTCCATCCCTATCTCCACTTCTCACTCTCTATGTATTTCTTCTTTCCTCCCTCTCCCCCCATCAAGTCCATCTCCCTATCCCTCTCCTACTCTCTCCCTCCCTCTCTCGTCCTCTCCCTCATGTCCGCTCTCTCGTGCTTGTTCTCTCTCCCTTTCTCTCCTATCTCCCTTTCTCTTTCCCCATCCCTCTCTCTATCTCTCTCTTTGTATCTATTCCCTTCAATCCTATCTCATCCCCCATCACTCTCCTCCTCTCTCTCAAGTCATGTCTCTCTTTCGTCCTCTCTCTCCCTTTCTCTCCTATGTCCCTCTCTCTTCCCCCATCACTCCTCTCTCTTTCTCTCTCTCTCTCCCTTTGCACTCCAATCCTATCTCTTCCCCCATCTCTCTCTCTCTCTCTCTCTCTCTCTCTCTCTCTCTATGTTACTATATCCTTCCCTCTCTTCTTCTCTCTCATCTGTCCCCTTCTCTCTATCTCTCCTTATTTGTCTCTTTATCTCACACCTAAACATACTCTCTCTCTCTCTCCATCTCTCCCTTGTCACTCACTCTCTCTCTAAACTTCTCACTCTCTATGTATTTCTTCTTCCCTCGCTCTCTATCGCTCCAACTCCATCTCTCTATCTCTCCCTCTCCTTCTCTCTCCTAAGTTAGCTCTCTCATCCTTACTCATCTCCCTTTCTCTTCTACCTTCCTCTCTCTTTCCTGATCTCTCTCTCTCTCCTCCAATCCTCTCACTGTCCCCCTCCCTCTAGTTGTCTCCCTCCCCCCTCCATCTTTGTCTCTCCTTCTCCCTCTCTTACCCTTCTCTACCTCTTTCAATCCTCTCCTTCTCTCTTTTCATTCCTCCCTTCCCTTCTCCTTAAGTGTATTTCCATCTCTCCCTTGTTACTCCCCCTATCTTTCCACCTCTATGAATCAATGTCATTGTTCTTCCCTCCCATATATATCTAGAGTTAATATATATCATGATACATTAATATATTTTACCATATGACAAATTTAGTATTGTATTAATTAAAAGTTATTAACTTTAACAATATTAATATTATAATACACTAATTTCAATATTAGATTTAACAATAATAATAATAATTAATCTTTTAACATTAATTTTAGGGTTAATAATATTTTTTTTGCGTGGTATTAATAATAATTTGGCTTGTAGGCTTCACCTAAGCAAAACCTCTTTTTTGAGTGTTAGTAAGTACAAAGAGGTTTAAGGAGTAAATATAAAAGTAGGTTTTATTTATTTACCATATATTTTTATTTATTTATCATATCTCTTTTATTTACCATGGTCTTTGACCCATAGCATTGGTATATGACTAAATGTTGATTTCTAACCCTATTTGATATATTTTTATTTATTTACCATCCCTCTTTATACCACTTTTATATTTATTTATTTATCATACCTCTTTTATAAATATGGTATTTAGCTCATAGGCTTCACCTAAATAAAACCCCTTTTTGAGTTTTCCTATATATAAAGAGGTTTATAGAGTAAATATAAAAAGAGATTTTATTTATTTACCATAGCTCTTAAGTAAATATAAAAAAATGTTTTCTTCCCAAGTGGACAAAATGATAAAATTGTTTATTTAAATTTATATTATGTTTATTTGATTTTTAAATAAGACGAACATTAAATTAAATTAAAATGTTAGATGTTAAACATTTTTACGTTTACTTTTACATGTTTAGGTGAGATCTATTCTCTGTACTTCATATAAAAATTAAAAAACATTAAGTGTTTATCTAATATTATTTATATATATATATATATATTATATATATATATAATATGAAATTTAGGTAACTTATTCTAAAAATATATAAACAGAATAAAATAATATAAAAATTAAAACATATATATTATTAAAAAAAGTTAAAAAATAATATTAATTACTAGTTGAGAAAAATATATTTTAAATAATAGATTTATGAAGAAGTGCAACAGAGTTCATGATAACATCGTTGTTCCGACATTTAAGGAGCCCTATTTAATTAGATGTTCATTCGCATTTAAGTTTTACATTGTCCAGCCTGGAAACACATTTATTATCTCCTCTCGCACTCCTGTACGATGAAATCGGGGTTGTTAACACGCTAAAAGATTCGGATTACCCGGAAGCGATTCTGAGTCAAACATCAACCGCGGTCACACATTCCTATTCCTCGATTCCACATAGACATTCAATAAGTGGAAGATCCAAATGGTCTCTACGAGTTCCCCATGAACAAAGTTGAATCAGATATCGCAACCCCGGTCATATACTTCCATTCCTAGCGCTCTCCAATAGACTCTGTTCGACTCTGTTACATGCATGATGTTTGAAACGATCTATTCTGAGGTCGCAAGATCGAACGCTAAAATATCTTTGAGCCACGGCAATTTCTATGAACAAAGACTCCCTTCCGTGTGCTCTACGAACGAAGACTCCATATTCAGATTTATTCACCACTTCAGATCAAGAAATTCGGATACGCCTCCCATCCCCTTCTCCGTCATGTATTTATAGACTATGCCCCTTTGCGAGTATTGTATATTCATGAAATAGTTTATGTGCAATTGCAAATCAGCCCTACACAGCATTTCTGGCATAACTTTTGTTATGTCCAACCAATAGCTAGCAACCATCTATCTTATTCAGCATCCGATCTTTTCGGCGGTATCCGATTAAGGGTATAAAAGTTGTCATTCCTGACACATCGTTTTTAACACTAGTAAACCGATAATCTCATTGCCCATGCAGATAAAAATCAGTATGTCTGTTATTGTAGATGCTGCTCTTCTCTTATTTGTGATGACGTTGTTGTTAAAGGAAGTCTCCGCCACGTGCAGGCCAATGCATGGGATTACTGATAAAAGAATGAATGTTCATTCTTCCGTAGCAGTAGAAGGTTTAGCTCTATGGCAATCACTTGCAGACGGTCAACCCGAGAACAGTCTTCCAAAACCGACACCACCGCCTCAAAGCAGTATTGTTGGCTCGTCGTTGGAAGCGGGGTTAGCGGGAAAATCTTGCGGGCCTCATCACGACAAAAATGTTCCATGTCCACCAAGTCTACGAGCAGAGAAGTACAAGATGGACGTGAATGGCAGGGAAGAGATAACAAGGGATCATCAGACTTCCATTATGGCTGGAAAGAACAACCCAGCGGATACGCCCAGTTTGATGATTTAATTCTATTATAAAACCTAGCGCCTTCTTGCACTAGTATCTAAAACTTAGGGCCATCTCTCACTAGTATATATTTTGATCTTTTGCGTGTTCTTGTTCGTCGTAGGATATAGTTTGATCTTTATAGTATTTTCTTTCAGGTTGCGATATGTCCCTTACCTATTCCGCAATAAAATATAATTTTGTTTTCTTTTTATTTATTATAATCGGGAATAATCTAGACAAGCCACCGATCAACTTTTTCAACATAAGTGAAAGAGGCTTACCTATTCCGAAATTTCAAAGGAATTGGACTCAAAGACTTACTTATTTCATCCAAGTTACATAACATTTTTTTTAATAAAAAATATATCTAGATAACCAAGATTTAAAAATATAAAATATTTTTTGGGTAAAAAATAAAAAAATAACATCATCAGAATAAAAATATGGTATTAATAGTTATTTTTATTTTTATTTCATCTTTTCTTTTCTAATTTTATTATTATTTTAAATATTTTTCACTCTAACAACGCTAAATAATTTATAGTCATAAACTATTTATAAATGTGTGATATTCCATATTTAAAATATCTACTACATCTTCTCTACAAATATCTATTCTATAATAATTTTAATTGTTTTGAAACAACAAACTATTGGACTATTTTGATTACTGTGAGATATCTATCACTCGAAGCTTGAATAACACAATGCATTAAGAGTTCTTATTGAAATTGCCTTTATAAATAAAATCCTTGGGTTACCTTTGGTCTCAGCGTCTTTCTAAACACTTCTTCATATGCAATTAGAACTCTTCATATTCTTTCCAAACTAATATTTATAAGATTATTCACAATTTATGATGGTTCTTCATGTCTAATTACAATTCATATTTTTTCCAAACTAACTTTTACAAGAATATTCACAATTTATGATAATACTAAGGATTCTATATTAGCAATAGTCTTGTAATGTGTAATGGTAAGGATTCTATATTAGCATTAGTCTTTTAATGTGAAATTAAACTTTGAAAGTTTAACCATATTTTTAAAATTTTCCAATATGTTTTTCTAAAGCATTTAGATGATGTGGTTTACAATTTGTTTATTTGTGAAACAATGTAGAATTTAAATGACTAGTTTATTTTGCTTTATTGCTGAATTTTCTAGAATGTATTTTTTGTGTGAGCTTCAAGAAATAGCTAATCATTTGTTACTCTTGATGTATCTTGAAGTAGACACCCATTTCTCCATATCCCCTTGATTTCAAAATCCGAGTGTGCAATGAGATTGTGGTCATCCTAAGAATGTTTGTTCCCAAAGATTTGAATTCCCTTTAATTATATTAAAATTCTTTGTACAGTGTACCAACACTTTCATAAAATTCTTGCATGAACATAGAGAAATCCGAATTGAAAATCAACTTAATACTTTTATTGTAATAAGTTCTATAATACTCTCCTTAAGCTATCTATATCTTTTTACATCCCAAAATAACTTTCCCTTATTTTAATGTATAAATTAGTTTATTTACCACTCTAAAAAACAATTTTCCATACTAAAATTTTCCATCAATTTTCCAAAGTACTACTTTCAGAAACTCAATACATGCCTTAAATTTTTAAGTACTTCAATAGCGAAGTAATAGTCTAGATATCATGTGTCTTTGGTTTTTTGTTTATAAATATAAATAATCCTTTATTATTCTTTGTTATAAAAAATTATATTACATAAAACATAATATATACAATAGTTTCTCCAATATTCTTTTGAATATTCATACATCATCCATATTAAAATTCTTGAAATTGCCCATCAAAAGATAATTAGTTAACTTTCCACACATTCTTTTTCGTTCCTCCATTCAGGAAAAAAAAATTATTCGATATAATAGATATTTCCCTATTTCCCTATTATATACATCGAAATATAATAATTTAGGAATAATAGTCAAATTTCTTTGAAGAAGAGCCTTCTCATATTCTATACCTTCTTTTAAAATAAAATTCATTTGGCCACAATCTTCATTTTATACTTTCAACTTAGCGATATGATTTGTGTTTTCTCCCTATAAACCACTTCATGCCAATTAATAATATCCACCAACTTCCACTAAAAACAATAGAATAAAATAATAATAATTCCTAAAAAGGTGACTTTACATATTAAATTCAACTTATGTTGAATTTCCATATTTTTATATTGAAATGTAATATCAAAATGAATATTAATTACTTCTCTGCTTTATAAAAAATGTTGATGAATATTCTTTCACCCTACTTTTTCTTCGATCATTTACTAGGCACATGAATTGTGATGATATAATCATTGTATTCTATCTTCGGGACTTGTGAACTAAACCATTTCATATATTAAATTATTTAAACATTTATAATTAATTATGTTAAATTAAGGAAAATAATTTTTATCTAGATTAGTTTATTATGGAGTAAATTATTACAAATAATAAATATAACTAATTAAATTAAACTATGTAATTTTGATTTAAATTACTTATTATAAAATTATAATATGGTAAAAGTATTGTTTCAAAATCTACCATATAAATTATGAAAATATGGATATCTACTCGTATTAGGGTAACATCTTTTTTTAGACCATGGAAACACTAATATTTTTTTAAAGGTTTTAATAGATGATTTATAGTGATGTTTTTGGAGTGAATTGTCAATTTATAATACAAATATAAATAATATCAAATTAAATCATTAATAAAAAACTGAATTGTTAAGATTTATTTAATTATAAAAAAAATGTTATTTAAAAATATACATTTTTCATTATTTATTTATTTATTTATTTTATAATAAAAACATAAGTATTGTAATGCTTTATATTTGAAATTTTATAAATAACAAGTTAGCTGAATTATAAATAACTCTATAGTTAACCAATTTTAAAAGTTTCTACATATCATATGTAGGTTTCTTTCTATGAGAAATTTTCAATAGTATAATTGTCATTTAAATTGAAAGTAAATGTCCATGACATTATAAGCCTTGTTGATACTATATTTTTTCATAAATAGGATACATCTACACAAGTTTATAAGGTTAAGACAAAATAACTCAAACAAAAATGACCAACTCAAATAAGAAACAACTCACAACACACAAAAAAAAACCCTCAATCTGGGAAAGAGTTCATTATCATAGTAACATGATCTACATTAATAAATATACTATTGTGAAAAGAGAATCATTTGCATAAGAGTTCTCCATAGTTTATTATCTACAAATGAATGTACATGCCCTTTAAATTGAGATTGTGAACCAATTGACTGCTAAGCCATACTTCATAGATCAAACATTATTAACATCATCGAGTAGATGAAATTCATATCACTTTATTCCTGACTCTCTCTCTCTCCATGTTTCTGATGCAAGCCTGGCGTGCAATACCTAGGATTTTTCTTTTACCATGAATTTAAGAATGCATTTAAGTCACTGCCCAATTAACACTCCAATCTGGGCAATTTCATACTCTGGAAATCTCCATTCATATGCGGAAGCTTGTTTCAAATTCCTCTGTGAACACCATGCACAATCAATAAAGCGCCCTCTCTTTGCGCAACTTTGATCAACACTTTCACTCTTCAGCAGCAACTTTTATTATGGAAATTATACAAAAAAAATGCAGTGCTCCTTTCGTTTGTTTGCAGTTCGAACTCCGATTAGAACACATAAGAAACAACAACGCCTTTTCCTATTACGCCACCAATCTTATTACTCCGGCACAACGATTGAAATACAACCTCTTCCGCAGAACAATGAACCCCATCTCCAGCAAATGCAAAAGTTTATGCAAAAGTCCTCACGGTGGAACCAGTCATGGAGGTCTTCAGAACCATGGAAAGAAGCTTCCGATGCACTCTTACAGGCGGTTATTTGCTCTTGGGTGAATCCTTCTACGGATATCTCAATACTGTTGGAATAAAACTGAATTACAGAGATTTAATGTATTAACCAAAGCCTTCTACAAGCTCGACCGGTTCAATGAAGCATCACGCGAGATCACAATGAAATTCGATCAAAAAGACAATGAATTGACATGCATATACAACTTATAAAAATTGATAATTCCATTAGCTGGAGAACACAGTGACAGTCGAAGCCTCTTCCGCCCACCGTCTCCCTTCTCTGCTTCGTCATCATGGCATTGTTTTTCCAACACATGGAGGTAAATGCTTTTTAATTGTAACGCATGGAGGCTTCACGAAATATAAAAATCACCGTTCCACAATTCAATACACACAGTCAAGAAAGCATGCCGAGAAATAAAAAGGCCATTCAAGCCTTTAAACACACATTTAATAATTTATTGGATTCAACAGGAATCACTTACTTATGAAGACGTGGAGAGAAAAATTATCATCAATCTTTGGCACACCTCCCCTCTCTGAGCTTGGTGACCAATCTCACACAAATTTAATAATGGCATGATTGCAGAAAATCAAATATTGT
Source organism: Pinus taeda (assembly GCA_000404065.3). Classification (NCBI taxonomy): domain Eukaryota; kingdom Viridiplantae; phylum Streptophyta; class Pinopsida; order Pinales; family Pinaceae; genus Pinus; species Pinus taeda. The sequence continues at coordinate 9,049 of APFE031107649.1, forward strand.
ATTCAAATACATACTACTTACATAAAACCTCCTACTTTGGCCTGAATTTCGATCATTTGGCCCTTTACAAATTTCTAAAGGCTTACAGAGCCTGCTCTCAATCTCACACTCACTCTCTCTGATCTTCAATGTCTTTGAGGATTCCTAATTTATAAAACTAAGCATGATCTAGAATCACTCAACTAAAAGCTCTAAGAGTCTACATGCAATGTATACATATGGTAAAAAGCATCTTGAGGCTTTTCCCATCTTTTTCCTTGTTCTAAAATAGAAAAGTTTTCCTTATCCCATAATGATCCACATTCACTGCTTTAGGCCTAAAACACTCCCTATTTCCTATTTTTTCATTTATTTACTTTGGAAACATATAATTAATCACACTGACTTGTAACTTAGGGAAATAATTCTAGAATGCTTGACCCCCTATGATTATTATTTACAATAATTTCTCCTGGGTTGAATGCTCCCGCATCAGAATCCCAAGGTAGAAAAATTTCATGATCTCCTGATCATGTGTTCAAATCTATTTTTTCCTGGATCCCATATCTTGTGCTGCAACTTTCCATTTGTCGCTACTTCTGTTTGTTGTTCCAGTTCTCCACACTTTATGTTGCTTTGCTCTACTAGTTGCACTCTCGCAATCTTCTGTTGTCTTCCTTTTGTTGCTTCTCCTTTGTTTCACTATTGCTGGGTTATTCCGGGATTCTTTCACCATCACCTGCTTCATCAATTCAATTTCTCTGTCTAATAGACTTTCTCCAGCATCTTTAATAAAACCTGTATTCACAAAACAATTGTTAGAATAAAAAACATAAGGCATCAGTGCCTCTTCTGCTGTTACCATTGTTGCCTCAGGTGCCACCATAAATGTCGCCCCACATGTTGCTCTAGCTGTCACTATGGATGTTGCTGCCTCCCAAACTTCCTGTCCCTCTGCAACATTCCTTTGCTTGTCACCTGCAATTTCATCTGCTTCCATGATGTCTTTTTCCTCTTGTTCACTACACTGAACTTTTTCATCTGTTGCAATCTCCCTATCATACTGTGGATTCTCCAACAAATATTCTAATAACGCAATTTATCTGTAGCATCGCTGAAGCATATCATCATCACCTGCATTCATACATAAAATATCAGCTGTTACTTCCCTTATCTATGCTTCAGACTGATTCTCTTCCTCAACATCCACAAGAACTTCCTCTTGTGCTGTAACAGTTTCACAAGATGGAAAATCTTCCTCAGCACCTGTAATCACATCACAATTGTCAGCTATACAAACACAAGAGTTTACATTATCCAGCTGATCTGGATCTGCCCAATAACTCAAGAAATCGTCAATAATCTCCTCCTATGTTTCACCAATGGAAACCTCCTCTGCACCTGCAAACATACACAACTCATCAGTTTTAAAACTACAAGACTTTTTAGTCCTGACTGCTTTCTTCAGCACTTCCTTTTGATCAGATCTGCATGTGGAATCTTCAAATTCCATTCCTGGCTCAAGAACTCTAAGTCCCTTTTTCAACAAGGCAATCAGAATTTGTCTCAACCTCCTTTGCAATTGTCGCCAAATCACTCTTTTTCCCTTCAGTGGGAAGAGCCATTTTCCTTTCTGCTTTTCCTGCTGTTGCAGCCATTCTTCCAGTACCTGCAACTGTGCCTTTATTTCTGCAATATTTCTTTCTCGAACTCCTGCAGTCATCTCATCTCTGTGGCATTTCTCTGAACCTCTTCCTCCTCTAGAAAAATTCCTTCTGCCTCTGGCAGACTGCTTCCTCATGAGTTTCTCACTCACCATGAGTTGTACCAGCCTCTGCAACAACAATCTCTCTTACTACAACTTACCTCACCAATCCTTCCCTCCGGATTTGGTCTTTTGGTAAGTACTTGGTTCACTGCCTCTGGAACCTCTTGAGCACTCCTCTGCTCTCTCTAGGCTATCTCTTTAACTCACCTTCTTCTTTAGGACATTGCACTTGTCCTCCTTATCCAGCCTGCAGCTGAATGCCAGGTTCACTCCCACCTTCTCTGCAACCATAAACTTCAATTATAAATTTCAACTCAAAAATCATCTCACCTTTAAGATCTTGCATGATCTTGTCCTCTTTCCATTTCTGCAATCCTGCTCACTTGAAATTGTGTATGCTGCATATCAAATTTAAAATTCTGATCTTCAACAAAACCTTCTTCAGTTCTTCATCAAAACCTTCTTGCATTCACTAAAAACAAAACAAACATTCTTCAATGAAAACAGAGCCAGGCTCTGATACCACCTGATGCAATCCTGGCCTGTAATACCCAGGATTTTTCTTTTACCATGAATTTAAGGATGCATTTATGTCACTACCCAATTAACACTCCAATCTGGGCAATTTCATACTCTCGCAATCTCCATTCATATGCGGAAGCTTGTTTCAAATTCCTCTGTGAACACCATGCACAATCAATAAAGCGCCCTCTCTTTGCGCAACTTTGATCAACACTTTCACTCTTCAGCAGCAACTTTTATTATGGAAATTATACAAAAAAAACGCAGTGCTCCTTTCGTTTGTTTGCAGTTCAAACTCCGATTAGAACACATAAGAAACAGCAACGCCTTTTCCTATTATGCCACCAATTTTATTATTCTGGCACAACGATTGAAATACAACCTCTTTCGCAGAACAATGAACCCCATCTCCAGCAAATGCAAAAGTTTATGCAAAAGTACGCATGGTGGAACCAGTCGTGGAGGTCTTCAGAACCATGGAAAGAAGCTTCGGATGCACTCGTACAGGCGGTTATTTGCTCTTGGGTGAATCCTTCTACACATATCTCAATACTGTTGGAATAAAACCGAATTACAGAGATTTAATATATTAACCAAAGCCTTCTACAAGCTCGACCGGTTCAATGAAGCATCACGCGAGATCACAATGAAATTCGATCAAAAATACAATGAATTGACATGCATATACAACTTATAAAAATTCATAATTCCATTAGCTGGAGAACACAGTGATAGTCGAAGCCTCTTCCGCCCACCGTCGCCCTTCTCTGCTTCATCATCATGGCATTGTTTTTCCAACACATGGAGGTAAATGATTTTTGATTGTAACGCATGGAGGCTTCACGAAATATAAAAATCACCGTTCCACAATTCAATACACAGTCAAGAAAGCAAGCAGAGAAATAAAAAGGCCATTCAAGCCTTTAAACACAGTTAATAATTTATTGGATTCAACAGGAATCGCTTACTTATGAAGACATGGAGAGAAAAATTATCATCAATCTTTGGCACGCCTCCCCTCTCTGAGCTTGGCGACCAATCTCACACAAATTTAATAATGGCATGATTGCAGAAAATCAAATATTATATTCAAATACATACTACTTACATAAAACCTCCTACTTTGGCCTGAATTTCGATCATTTGGCCCTTTACAAATTTCTAAAGGCTTACAGAGCCTGCTCTCAATCTCACACTCACTCTCTCTGATCTTCAATGTCTTTGAGGATTCCTAATTTATAAAACTAAGCATGATCTAGAATCACTCAACTAAAAGCTCTAAGAGTCTACATGCAATGTATACATATGGTAAAAAGCATCTTGAGGCTTTTCCCATCTTTTTCCCTGTTCTAAAATAGAAAAGTTTTCCTTATCCCATAATGATCCACATTCACCGCTTTCTGCCTAAAACACTCTGTATTTCCTATTTTTTCTTTTATTTAATTTGGAAACATCTAATTAATCACACTAACTTGTAACTTAGGGAAATAATTCTAGAATGCTTGACCCCCTATGACTATTATTTACAATAATTTCCCCTGGGTTGAATGCTCCTGCATCAGTTTCTCCCTCCTTGTCTTGTTCTCTCTCTTCCCTCCTATCCCCCTCTATCTCTATGTCTTCTCTCTCTCTCTCTCTCCCTTCTCTTTCTCTCTCTACATCTATATCTCTCCCCCTATAACTCGATCTCCATGTCCCTCCCTCTCTCCTTCTCTCTATCAAGTCCTCACTATCTTACTTCCTCTCTCTCGCTTTCTCTCCCACCTCCCTCTGCCTCTCCACAACATTACTCTCTCTCTCTCCCCCCTCCAACTCTTTCACTATCTCCCTCCCTCTCTCCTTCTCTCTCTTTCCTCCAACTCTTTCACTATCTCCCTCCCTCACTCATTCTCTCTCCCCCCTGCCCCAAATCTGTATGTCTCCATCTCTCTCTTCCCCATCTCTCCCTCCCTGTCTCCTCTCTTCTCTCCCCCCACTCTCTCTCCATCTCTCCCTTGTCACTCCTCTCACTCTACCTCTATCTCTCAATGTCATTGTTATTCACTCCCATTCACTCCCCCTCCAACTCTCTCTCTCTCTCTCCCTCTCCATATTATCAAGAATTGTCACTCTGTGTAATGAATGATATATGTAAGCTATAATATATTTTATATTTATTTTTTTATTGTAATTATAAAATATAGTATAGCCTACATATATCAAAATCAATTATAGTTTTTGGGTATGTTGGACAGATAAGCTATGGTACTAACCCATCATATTGTAACAAAACCTATTTCTAAGCTAATAATATTCACGCTAAAACGGGATGCATATCCAACTTTAAGAATTTTATTATATTGTAAGTTTATTGTACGTATTAAGTTATTATGTGCTTAATAATTAAATTTAAAATAAGGGTATGGAATCATTATTAGTCCCCACAGTCAAAGGACCCTAACCATACATTTTTTGTTGATCAATGATTGAAAAGTAGCTTATACTTGAGTAAATAACATATTATGCTCAATTGGTTCCCACCATAACTTAAGCTAGTCTTTGCATAAAGCGTTAATAGGAACAATATGTAAATACATATACTGTTAAGAAATTTACATATCCACTTCACATATGAATTTATTGGTTACCGCCAAATAAAGACTATAGAATGATTTGTATATTTTCCACTATTAATTTAGCTTTGACCAATGTTATAATTATTTATGCAATTTTTCCCGTCCCATAATTGAGGAACTAAGTTTCCCTCCAAAACCAAATTACAATATAATAAATTGAATTTTATTATTTTTATTAGCTTATTATTTTTATTATTATTTGAGCCAAGTTATAAATGTTTACACTCATTTACAAACACTACGAAATCGCCTCCATACAAGGCTCTATAATACTTTTATCTCCTCCATACAAGGCTATATATTACTTTCAACCTTTTACTATTTTTTAACTAAACTGATGTATAAATTTTTATCTTAGATATTTGGGTTGTAGAGCACCTCTCAATGCAACTATCCTAGATCCATATTAACCCCAAATATACCAGGAGTCGGGAGGAGTCCAGACTCATAAAATCTTTTGAGGTGCAAAACCTCGTGCAAAACTTGAGAAAATATTTGTACCTCGACAATTTGATCCCTCCTAGTGCTTGATATATATTGGGTGTAATCTTATTATATTGTAATTTTATTGTAAGTATTAAGTTATTATGTTCTTATTAATTATATTTAAAATAAGGTTATGGAATCGTTATTATTCGCCACCATGGAAGGACCCTAACAATGATTTCTTTGTTGATCACTAATAGTTTAGCATTGACCAATGCAAGTTATAATCGCTAACTGTAAAAAAAATAGTTTTTCAATATTATTAAGATAAATAATTTTTGAAACATTTGATTCCACCACAACTTGAAGGTCTTATTGCAACCTTTGCACAATATAATGTCATGTAGATAATTTCCTTACATATTTTATGCCATAATGTATATATATGGTTGCAATATTCAAGCATTATTTTTAGATAATTTTGTTGTGATCATCAAAAAATAAAATCCTTGAAAAATCGCTTATACTCGAGTAAATAGCATATTACCATCAATTACTTCTCACCATAATTTAAGCAAGTCTTTGCATAAGAAATTAATAGGAATAAGATGTAAATAGGATGATTTGTATATTTTCCACTATTAATTTAGCATTGACGGAATGCTATAATTACTTATGTAATTTTTCCCATAACATAATTTCTCACTTGAGTTGGAGGAACTATGATTCCCTCCAAAAAAAAAATTACAATAGAATAAATTGAAATTTATTATTTTTATTACTTTATCCTTTGAATGGGAAGAACTAAGTTTCCCTCCAAAACAAAATTACAATATAATAAATTCAAATTTATTTTTTTATTACTTTATCTTTTTTATTATTATTTGAGTGAAGATATAAATGTTTACACTCATTTACAAACACTACAAATCTCCCTTACATTGGTTTGTACAGCAACACCGCTCAGTGCAACTAGGCTAGATCCATATTAAACCCAAATATATTAGTATATATTGGGGTGTATACATTGGGTTGTAGAGCAACTCTAGGTGCAACAAGCTTAGATACATATTAACCCCAAATACATTAAGTGTTGAGACGGATCATATATTTTGAGGTGCAAAACCTCTTTTTTTACTGGAAAATTTGAGAAAAGATTTGCACCTTGACCGATTTGATCTGAGTGCTTGATATATATGGGGTTAAGATGGATCTAGGTTGGTTTCAGTGGTTCGTGGTCACACAAAATTTGTCGAACACCTAATTGTTCTCTTCATTTTAAATATGCTAAATATTTATCTTATTAATCTGGTTATTTTAATTTTAATTTTAAATTTATTCAGTTAAATAATTTTAGTTAGATGATAGAGACTGTTAATAACTTGACTTACAATGCAACAATGTTGAATGATAGAAAACGTGAATAATACAAATTGAGTGAATTATAAATAGTAGATCATTCTCAAAATATTTTCTTCTACTCTTCTTATTGGGAACATGGGGAACATGTTATGTTTACCATCTTTTCCTATCAGCCATATGAAAAAAGCGGTTGAAATCCCAAACCGTTCAAATATTCAATTAGAGCTATTGTAGTCAACAACATACCTTGTCTCTCTCTTGCTATCTAATATTAATAATATGTTTCTCCGATAATTTTGATTTTACAAAGTGTTAAACCCCAAGTAAGATTCAATGGTAATTCCTTTCTATTACCTTGTTTGAATGCAAAGTGAATAAGAATGTTGAATGTTGGAAAATATGAATAATAAGAATGTAGACAATTACAAATAGTGTGAATAACAATGTTGAATGATGGAAAATAGGAATAATAATAATGTAGACAATTACAAAAAGTTTATAGTTTCAATAAGCAAACATTTCAAGTAAGTGAGTTATTACAAATGTCATCAATATTTTTTCTTGTTAATACATTGAAGTCAATTCATGCTATTAATTTAATTAATTTGAAGCTAATATACATCATACATCTATTTACATCAAATTAAAAATTAACAACTACATTGAAATCAATGCATATCGAATAGTATTAAAAATCAACATATATATCAAAATCAATGCATCTAGTGAAACAAATCAAATAGGATTAGAAATCAACATCTACATTGAAATCAATGCATGTAGTGAAAATAATTAAATAGGACTAGAAATCAATAACTATACTGAATCAATGCATCCATTGTAATCAATCAAATAGGATTAGTAATCAACATCTACACTAAAACTAGTGCAACTATTTCAATGAAAAAACAAAATTTTCATGGGCATCTAAATCCAAATTCTCTTACATTCTGTAAAATCTTAACTTCCTATTTCTCTATGGTTAACAATATTCGATATTAAAGAATAATATAGTAAATGTATTTTTATTTATGTGCCTCTTTCTGCTTCCCTCTTTCTCTCCCCTCCATCATTGTGTCTATCTCCCTCTTTCTCTCATCTTTCTTTGTCTCTCCATCTCTCTCTCTCTACCTCTCCCTCCCTCTCTTTCTCTCTCTTCTTCCCTCTCTCTCCCTCTCTCTCTCCTCTTTCTCTGTCTCTCCATCTCTCTCTCTATCTCTCCCTCCATATCTTTCTATCTCTCTTCTTCCCTCTACCCAGCCATCTATATTTATATCTCCCTCCATTTTCCCTTCTCTGCCTCTTTATCTCACCACCCCACACATAAATACTTTCTGTCTCCATATATACCTCTCTCCCTCCCTCCATGTATCTATCTCTATGTTCTTCCTTCTCTTCCCCCTCAATCTATATCTATATCTCCCTTCCTCTCTCCTTAATTGTATTTCTATCTCACCCACCAAACTCTCTCTCTCTCTCTCTCTCTCCTTCTCCTCCTCTATATATATAATATATAATATATATATATAATAATATATATCCCTTTTCCTACCCTGCTCTCTCCCACCCTCTTTCTCTATCTCTACCTTGTCACCCTCTCTCTCTCTCTCCCTTTCACAATTCCCTCAATCTCTTCCCACCATCTCCCTCTTGCTCTCCCTCCCTATCTTCTTCTCTCTCTACCCTTATCTCCCCCCCATTTTTGTGTCTCCCTCTCTCTCTTTCTCTTTCCCTTCGCTCCCTCTATCTTTCCTTCCCTTACCTATCTCTCTTTGTCCCCCCTTCTTCTCTCCTCTCTCACTCACCCTCTCTCCATCTCCTCTCCATCTCTCCCTTGTCACTCCCTCCCCCTATGCACCTCTATCTCCTATGTTTTCTTCCTTCTCTCTCTCCCTCTCCTCGTCCAACTTGTTCCCTCTCTCCTTCTCTCTCTCAAGTCGTCACTCTCTTCCTTCCTCTCTCTCCCTTTCTATCCCACCTCCCTCTTTCTCTACCCCGATCACTATCTATCATTATCTCCTCTCGCACTCCTGTACGATGAAATCGGGGTTGTTAACACGCTAGAAGAGTCGGATTACCCGGAAGCGATTCTGAGTCAAACATCAACCGCGGTCACACATTCCTATTCCTTCAGGAGATCCGCTACGCTCATCGATTCCACATAGACATTCAATAAGTGGAAGATCCAAATGGTCTCTACCAGTTCCCCATGAACAAAGTTGAATCAGATATCGCAACCTCGGCCATATACTTCCATTCCTAACGCTCTCCAATAGACTCTGTTCGACTCTGTTACATGCATGATGTTTGAAACGATCTATTCTGAGGTCGCAAGATCGAACGCTAAAATATCTTCGAGCCGCGGCAATTTCTATGAACAAAGACTCCCTTCCGTGTGCTCTACGAACAAAGACTCCCTTCATAGTATATACTACAATTAATTTGAATTCAATTCCATATTCACATTTATTCACCACATCAGATCAAGAAATTCGGATACTCGGATACGCCTCCCATCCCCTTCTCCGTCATGTATTTATAGACTATGCCCCTTTGTGAGTATTGTATATTCATGAAATAGTTTACGTGCAATTGCAAATCAGCCCTACAGAGCATTTCTGCCACAATTTTTGTTATGTCCAACCAATAGCTAGCAACCATCTATCGTTATTCAGCATCCGATCTTTTCGGCGGTATCCGATTAAGGGCATAAAAGTTGTCATTCCTGACACATCGTTTTTAACACTAGTAAACCGATAATCTCATTGCCCATGCAGATGAAAATCAGTATGTCTGTTATTGTAGATGCTGCTCTTCTCTTATTTGTGATGACGTTGTTGTTAAAGGAAGTCTCCGCCACGTGCAGGCCAATGCATGGGATTACTGATAAAAGAATGAATGTTCATTCTTCCGTAGCAGTAGAAGGTTTAGCTCTATGGCAATCACTTGCAGACGGTCAACCCGAGAACAATCTTCCAAAACCGCCACCACCGCCTCAAAGCAGTATTGTTGGCTCGTCGTTGGAAGCGGGGTTAGCGGGAAAATCTTGCGGGCCTCATCACGACAAAAATGTTCCATGTCCACCAAGTCTACGAGCAGAGAAGTACAAGATGGACGTGAATGGCAGGGAAGAGATAACAAGGGATCATCAGACTTCCATTATGGCTGGAAAGAACAACCCAGCGGATACGCCCAGTTTGATGATTTAATTCTATTATAAAACCTAGCGCCTTCTTGCACTAGTATCTAAAACTTAGGGCCATCTCTCACTAGTATATATTTTGATCTTTTGCGTGTTCTTGTTCGTCGTAGGATATAGTTTGATCTTTATAGTATTTTCTTTCAGGTTGCGATATGTCCCTTACCTATTCCGCAATAAAATATAATTTTGTTTTCTTTTTATTTATTATAATCGGGAATAATCTAGACAAGCCACCGATCAACTTTTTCAACATAAGTGAAAGAGGCTTACCTATTCCGAAATTTCAAAGGAATTGGACTCAAAGACTTACTTATTTCATCCAAGTTACATAACATTTTTTTTAATAAAAAATATATCTAGATAACCAAGATTTAAAAATATAAAATATTTTTTTGGTAAAAAATAAAAAAATAACATCATGAGAATAAAAATATGGTATTAATAGTTATTTTTATTTTTATTTCATCTTTTCTTTTCTAATTTTATTATTATTTTAAATATTTTTCACTCTAACAACGCTAAATAATTTATAGTCATAAACTATTTATAAATGTGTGAGATTCCATATTTAAAATATCTACTACATCTTCTCTACAAATATCTATTCTATAATAATTTTAATTGTTTTGAAACAACAAACTATTGGACTATTTTGATTACTGTGAGATATCTATCACTCGAAGCTTGAATAACACAATGCATTAAGAGTTCTTATTGAAATTGCCTTTATAAATAAAATCCTTGGGTTACCTTTGGTCTCAGCGTCTTTCTAAACACTTCTTCATATGCAATTAGAACTCTTCATATTCTTTCCAAACTAATATTTATAAGATTATTCACAATTTATGATGGTTCTTCATGTCTAATTACAATTCATATTTTTTCCAAACTAACTTTTACAAGAATATTCACAATTTATGATAATACTAAGGATTCTATATTAGCAATAGTCTTGTAATGTGTAATGGTAAGGATTCTATATTAGCATTAGTCTTTTAATGTGAAATTAAACTTTGAAAGTTTAAGCATATTTTTAAAATTTTCCAATATGTTTTTCTAAAGCATTTAGATGATGTGGTTTACAATTTGTTTATTTGTGAAACAATGTAGAATTTAAATGACTAGTTTATTTTGCTTTATTGCTGAATTTTCTAGAATGTATTTTTTGTGTGAGCTTCAAGAAATAGCTAATCATTTGTTACTCTTGATGTATCTTGAAGTAGACACCCATTTCTCCATATCCCCTTGATTTCAAAATCCGAGTGTGCAATGAGATTGTGGTCATCCTTAGAATGTTTGATCCCAAAGATTTGAATTCCCTTTAATTATATTAAAATTCTTTGTACAGTGTACCAACACTTTCATAAAATTCTTGCATGAACATAGAGAAATCCGAATTGAAAATCAACTTAATACTTTTATTGTAATAAGTTCTATAATACTCTCCTTAAGCTATCTATATCTTTTTACGTCCCAAAATAACTTTCCCTTATTTTAATGTATAAATTAGTTTATTTACCATTCTAAAAAACAATTTTCCATACTAAAATTTTCCATCAATTTTCCAAAGTACTACTTTCAGAAACTCAATACATGCCTTAAATTTTTAAAATACATGCCTTAAATTTTTAAGTACTTCAATAGCGAAGTAATAGTCTAGATATCATGTGTCTTTGGTTTTTTGTTTATAAATATAAATAATCCTTTATTATTGTTTGTTATAAAAAATTATATTACATAAAACATAATATATACACTAGTTTCTCCAATATTCTTTTGAATATTCATACATCATCGATATTAAAATTCTTGAAATTTCCCATCAAAAGATAATTAGTTAACCTTCCACACATTCTTTTTCATTCCTCCATTCAGGAAAAAAATAAATTGATGGAAACGAATTCTGGGGTCTCTTCGTATCATCACAAAACCACGCCTGGTCCAATCCATGCTATAGAGGTAGTTGATTCCAACAAACATGTAGACACTACATTCCAGCACCGCCAACAATGGCCATTCGACTTCCAATGCCATGCAATGAAGGATTAAAAATACACAGTTTGGATGTCACCAATCGTTTATGACATATATCAGTGGAATATTTCTGAGAAACTATGAGTATATTATTGAAAATCCAACCATACCCACACGTGCTTAGCTTCTCATTCACTGCAAACCCACGCAGGGAATTAAAGATGTGTCGCACCTCCGAAACGAGACCTTGCTCAGCATGATGATAACTGCAAACAAAAATACCTGAAAATGAAAACACTCTAAATGCTAGGGACAACACTTTCAAACGCTGGTTCTGCACCTCATCGACCGATTGTTCTCTATGTAGCGCTGTCCATGGTGAGCGCATCGAAGTTTTAACACAATTTGGAGGCGGCTCTCCTCAAGCACTCCTCCTCTGTAATTGCAAGTAATTGAACTCTCCAAAATATACCGCCAGGATTCAACGCTCAATTCTTCACAAAACTCTACCGAAAACCCTGCATACTGACATGCCTATTCTTTGGCAGTCCTATTTTCTTTTTCCCCATTTTAGGCAGGGTCTCCAGATCTTCGAGCGAGTCCCTAATCAACAGAAATGTTGGTCCATTTGCGCCCAGAAGGTGACTTTCGTGAACTAGAAATTAACAAATACCACGCAGAGATTTCTGATGGCAATTCCAGTAACATTAACAGTTTATTACTGACTCAGGGTTCAACCTATGACAGTTTCCTCTGAAACAACATACAAAACTTGATTCTGGATTTAATTTATGACAGACGTGAATTCCTTAACAACATTTCATATATTCATTGAGCATTCACTGACCATCACATAAAACACACAGATATTTCTGAGCAGACACTTACACACTTGTTCAATTAACCATGGGGAGATCGAGTCACAAAATCACAAACCTATTACAGATTTCATGTGCAGAATATTTATTATTACTGTTACCTCAACGACCTGACCATACAAGGATGGGTGTGCTCTACCCTGGCCCTCTTTATCTGGCAGACCTCCCCTCACTCGATCTATCTCTCCCCTGCTGCCTACTCCTTCCTTTCTTTTCCCAAGAATAAGTTATACAAAGTCATACCTAACTACTTCTTCCCACACATGAAGGAATTAGTTATACAGTTATAATTCAATCTTGATATCCACCTAAACAAACTAGACCACTTGGCTTGATCTCCATGCAAGGATGATCACTTGCCATTTATTCCTAATTAGACCACCCTTAACTACTTACCCTTATTGAAATCAACACAAATTTAACAACTAAGTCTTCCTCAAGTCTTGCTTTAGCCACAACATGTGATCACCTTTCACATTGCTGGCCCGGACTAGATGCTCCTGCATCAGACTCTCACGGTTGAAAATATTCATGAGCTCCTAATCATGTGCTTTCAAAAAGGAATGAAGAAAAATAAAATTCCTCCTGGATCCCAGACTTTGTCCTCGAGTTGTCCATATGATTTGCTCCTCCGTTTAGGCTGCATGTCAGCTGCTTCCTGTTTCATCTTCCTTCTTTGGTCACAATAGTTTGGAGCTACCGTAATAAGTTTGTCGTGGTGTTCAATTTCATAATCTTCCTCTTTACCTTCATGAGACTTGACCACCTGCGCAAGATTGTTTTCTTGGAAAAATGTTTTGGTCACATCTTCTCCAAAAGACAAACCAACATCTCGTTTGCTAGGTCCACGCCATTTTTGGAGCTCTGGATCGCTCCAAAGTATTTCACGCATCAGACCCTCTTTAGGTGGCTCTCGGAACCAAACAATGTCTTTGATATCATCCAGTTTTATACCATCAAAACTAAAAAGACTATATTGGACAACAAAAATCTTGTCATTGAGGACATGAGCCAAGGGCAAGCAGCAAAACACTTCAGCGAAAATCTCAACCATGTTTTCACTGTACTTGGACTTGACTTTTCCCTCAAAACTATAAATCTGGTTCATACTCCTGCTTTCACGATTTCCTCTTGCAAGATAGAGTTCAGTTGGACACATACACTTGAATACGAATAGCACAAGTATAACTTCAACTGAAAATGATCCTCGATCCACAAAATTACCATTAAAAAGATAAGGATTGCCCTCCGAAGGAAGCCGAAGGATTAAACTCCTTTACTTGCAATAATATTTGAAATGCACACCTTCTGTGTATATTTTCCTGATTCTTGAAGTAATTTTTTTTACAAATTCCAATGTTACATTTTCTCCTTCTATTTTATGTTGTTGCTCTACCTTTATTGAATGAAAATTAATGGAATCATCAACAGAATGATTCTCAAGACCATTCTTTGAGATGGCCTCAATAAATCTAACTTTTTTGACTTTTGTTTCAGTCTCTTCAAGCTTTTTGGCGGCATCAGGATCATTTGGACAAATTCTCTTAACTTGCTGAAAATCTTTTAGTACTTGACTAGTCACCTTTTCTTATGCAGCCGACCTTTGCCTTCTGGTCTGCTTCAACATTAGTTTCTTTATGTTCTCAATCTATGTTTCCGTTCGATCTTCTTCTTGGTCTTCTTCATTAATTCTCCCTTCCTACTTTAGCTGGTTGTTTCTATCCAGCTACATCTTCCTTTGCTTCACACATTCAGACTGTGTGTCTCCTTTCAATAGTATTCCAATTTGTTTTTTTGGACTTTCTTCTTTCATCAACACTTCAATATGTTCACTTAACTCCAAAGAGTTTTCAAGTTTTTCCTCTACATCATCTATTCTAACGAGGCTTCCTTTCCATGGTTCACAGTTGTGAACTTCCTCCTCTGCTTTTGCTTCCTTTACTACAGACCTCTTGCAATCTTCATCAGGTATAGGTGCTTTTAACCATTTCTCCAGTAACTCTAGCTCTTTCTCCCATACATTAGCTTCTTGATGAGCATTGCTTTCTTTTTCTCCTTGATCCTGTTGTCGACTTTTTATCATTGTCAGCTCTTCTTCCTTTTCTTCACCTTTTTCTAGGTGAATTTCTGCTTCATGTCGTCTTCCTTGAGGTACATTTTCCAGGTTGATCAACTCAACATCTCCCATGCTTGACTCAACCATGCCTATCATCATGACAGCGTGATGATCTTCTACTATGTTTTTAGAAATCATGGTCTCTTCTTCATGAAATTCTTTGACAATCTTCATTGGATGTCCCTTTTCATCTTTATATGTTGCTTCCACTAATATTTTTGAGCTCTCTCCTTCTATGCAGTTTTCTCTTCCGGGACTATGAGCTACATTCTGTGTAAGTGACACTGAATCGCTTGAAAACAATGTTGAGGAGCCATTGAATGGAGATGAACAATAGCTAGGACCACATGCTTCCTACCAAGAAATGTCTCTACTAACTATGGGCAACCCTGTTACTGATACATTAACTAGCTAAGTGGAATCAGAATGTCCTAAGTGGACAGGGTGATTGTTGTTTCCTAAAGTGAAATTTTCCAAATTTCGAGTTTTTTTAATGCTGTAATATTACCTCTATCACCGTGAACACAAGATGTAGACAACTTAACCCTTCCTCCAATTGATTTTATGTCTCCGCCTGCCAACCTCTCAAGGTAATCGGCTTGATATGCATCCCAAACCACGGGAACATAATAGGGTTGATCCCTACCTTTGATGGCATTTCTGCCAGGTTTCCGTTGACCAAAAATGGAAAATTAAATGATGATTTGTCTTCTCTCACCCGTCGAACTGATACTTCCACGTCATTTAAACCCTCTTGGACCTCTTTTGTCTCTCTCAGGCTACTCCTAGAAAGTTGCACATCCTCTACAGAATATTTTTTAGATGTTACATATTGAATTAACAAATTCTTTTCTACTGATATAACACTCTTCCTGACGCTCATTTGGCCTTCTTGCATACCTGAACTTCCTTCGAGTGGGAACATTGTAGCCAAGATTTGTGGCAACGGTGTATGCAATGCTGGAAGTTTATGTGGCATATCAATTACTTTATTTGCATCTTTTCCCATAAGGTTGTGTTTCCATGATTCCATCAGTTTTACCTTCTATCTCTAGTCCAACCTATTTCTCTGAATTTCCTTCTAGTCTTCCTGTCAACATTTCAGTATGCTGATGCAAGTTCTCTTCTCAAATTTTGAGACCGTCATACGATCTCACCTCTTCCTCATCCTCATCCAGGGATATTCCTTCCTCTGGCTTGCAGATAACTTCATCTGCTTCTCATGCTTCTTCAAGCATTTTCCTCTGAACAAATTTTCCTGCGACATCTTCAATTCTTATCCTTGACTCAAAGAATTTGAGTTCCTCTGTCCATAAGGCAATCTCCTTTTGCTTCCACCTCATCTGTAATGAGTGCCAAATCACCTTATTTCCTTTTGAAGGAAAGTTCCATCCTCTTTTTTGGTCTTCGATTTCTTGTAGTAGCTCTATCAACATCTCCAATCTTGCTTTCATGTCAGCAAGTTGCTTGTCAAGCTCCTCTTGACTCATCCTCTTCACGCCATTTGTCTTGGCATTCTTTCCTCCATAGTGACTTTCTTTAGAACCTCTGCAATGATCTTCCATCATCTTTTTCTTCATCCTCTCTTCTTGAGCTCCTCTCTCTACTGCAGCAAGCCTCCGCAATAGCAAGTCCTCCTCACTACAATCTTACCTCACTAATCTCTCCACGCTCAGTGTTTTGGTAAGCATGGTCCTCCATCTGGAACCTCCTCTTGAGCACCATCTTTACTCTTCCTAGGCTTCTGCAAGATCTCACTCTCCATTGAGAACACTTCAGTCATCCTCTCTCATTCTCCCTTGGGTCATCCTCTCCCATTCTTCCTTGGGAACACCTCAGAGTGCTTTCTTTGTTCTGCTTTTCCCTTTGCCTGCTACTGAAAACCTACAATCATAGTTTATGAACCCAATGACAACAAATATAATATATATA
>APFE031107657.1:0-12574 GCA_000404065.3 Pinus taeda
GTCCAATTTTCAAGACACATATAAATGGGATAGAAATTCCAAACACATTGATTGACTTAGGGGCTGCTATCAACATTATGAGTAGACAGACCATGGAACAACTTAAACTTCCTAATCTTCTTTTTACACCTACTTTACTGCAGCTTGCAGATAGATCAATAATCAAACCAGACGGTGTATTAGAAGATATTTCAGTCTCCTTAGATTCTTGGGAATATCCAGTAGATTTCATGATTTTGACTCCCAAGAGTAATCTAGGAGGGCACCCACTTATCTTAGGAAGACTTTGGCTAGCCACATCTGATGCTTTCATTAGTTGTAGATCTGGGGATATGTACATTTCTGATGGTAATTCGACAAAGAAATTCAATTTGTATCCTCCAACAAAAGCAATTACAGAAGTAGGAGACAATGAATGGGTCAATGATGAGGACACTATACAACCTGTCTTTACCATTTATGAAATCTGTGAAGATAGTCAAATTCTAAACACATTAGAAAATTTTGAGACATCTTCGGAATATGACCTCACACAATTTCAATTAGATTCTGACATTGAATATTTATCATCAAGACAAATGTCTCTTTACTCTATGGAAGAGTTCGGTAGTTCTACCATTGAGATTTTTCTAGGTAAAACATTGAATATCAACAAAAATTGGAAAAGTCACAATAGGAAGAACTAACCAAAATCTTGCAAAAGCATTCTACTGCACTTCCATGGGAGTATACTGATATGAAAGGTATTGATCCTAAGACTTGCATCCATCATATCTATATTGAGGAAAATGGTAGACCAATCAGACAACCTTAGAGAAGGATGAATCCAAATCTTAGGGAGATAGTGAAAGAAGAGCTCCAAAAACTACTCAATGTAAACTTCATTTATCCAATTTCAGATAGCCGATGGGTTTATCCTTTGGTTATAGTACCTAAAAAGAATGGTAAATGGAGGGTATTCATTGATTACAGGGAATTGAATAAAGCAACTTTGAAGGATCACTTTCCTTTGCCCTTTATCGATCAATTATTAGATACATTAGCTGGCAAAAAGTACTTTTCATTTCTGGATGGTTTTAGTGGTTATAATCAAATTTAGGTAGCACCTGAGGATCAAGATAAGACCACATTTACCTGTCCAAGGGGAAATTTTGCTTATCGAGTGCTTCCTTTTGGATTATGTAATGCACCCACAACATTCCAAAGAGCAGTACTAGGAATTTTTTCTGATCTAATCCATGATTGTGTAGAGGTTTATATGGATGACTTTATAGTTTATGGTGACTCGTTTGAAGAAGCATTAGAAAATTTGGAAAAAGTACTTATAATATGTAAAGAAACAAACCTTTCATTAAGCCATGAAAAATGCTTTATGATGTTTACTGAAGGTATTGTTTTGGGACATCACATTTCAGGGGATGGGATTAAGGTTGATAGATCAAAAGTTGAAGTCATCTCCAAATTGCCTATTCCAAATTGTCAAAGAGATGTTAGAAGTTTTCTAGGATTTACTGGATACTATAGAAGATTCATAGAATACTTCACTAAAATATCATCTCCACTCTTCAAACTACTTACAAAAGACTGTGAATTCAAATGGGATCCTGATTGTCAATCAGCATTTGAAACTTTGAAAACAAGAATATCTGAAGCGCTTATCTTGAGAGGACCAAATTGGAAACTCCCTTTCCATATTTCTATATATGCTTCAGATACAGCTCTAGGAGTTGTGTTGGGGCAAAAAGATTTAGTCCCTTATGCCATTTACTATACCAGTAAAAATTTGACTCCCACTGAGTTGAACTATACTGTGACTGAAAAAGAGTTCTTAGCTATTGTTCATGCAATCAATAAGTTCATACATTATATAACAAGTTATGGAACTTTTATTCATATTTATCATTCTGCGATTAGATATCTAATGAACACACCTGTTACTAATGGTAGAGTTACAAGGTGGCTTCTACTTTTACAGGAATTCAATATTACTGTGTTGGATAGACCAGGGAAACAAAATACAGTAGTTGATTTCTTGTCTAAGATCTAGAATACTATAGAAGATTCTCCTGTAGAGGATAAGTTTCCTGATGAATATTTATTTGTAGTAACTACTAAGACCCCTTGGTATGTAGATATTGCTAACTATTTGGTTACAGGGAAACTACCTCCGCATCTATTTCCTAGTGAAAGAAGAAAGATTATTCAGGATCATTTAAAATATTCATGGATTTCTAACGAATTTTTTAAAACAGGGCCAGATCTTGTGATCAAAAGATGTGTTAGGGAAGATGAAATGCCTGATATCCTCAAGGCATGTCATGATGAACCATGCGGCTGACACTTTGCTGACAAAAGGACAGCCTATAAAATCCTCTCTTTAGGATATCATTGGCCTTCCCTCTTCAAAGATGCAAAACCATATGTGAAAAGGTGTGACAGCTGCCAAAGAGTAGGGAAACCTACCCTTTCAAATGAAATGCCATTACAACCATAGGTACTCATCGAACCCTTCGAAAAATTGGCTTTCGATTTCATTGGACCTATTAATCCACCATCTAAACAAAAGAAGTATATATTGGTATGTACTGATTATGTCACTAAATGGGTAGAAGCCAAAGCATTATTTTCTGCTACTGAAAATTTAGTTATTAGTTTTCTTTATGAGGATATTTTTACTCGCTTTGGTGTTCCAAGAGAAATTGTGACAGATCAGCGAAGTCAATTCACATCCAACTTGGTGGAGAAGCTGATGGAAGAATACAAAATCAAGCACAGAAGATCTACTCCTTACCATCCGCAAGCAAATGGTCAAGTGGAGCCTACAAACAAAGTTCTCGAAAGCATCATCACCAAAACTGTTCATCTACACATAAGAGATTGGGCAGAAAGGCTTCCTGAAGCCTTGTGGGCCTACAAAACTACATGGAGAAACACAACAGAACATTCTCCCTATGAACTTGTTTATGGGAAAGAAGTCCTGCTCCCCATTGAGTTCCAAGTCAAAACTTTCAAGATGGCAGTTCAGTTGGGAATGGATCTATCAAAAGCCCAAAAGCATAGAATGGAGCAGTTGAATGAACTAGATGAGATCAGACAAGAGGCAATCCTAAGAACTGATCTAATTTAATATCAAAGAGCTAAGTGGCATGACAAATACATCAAGGAGAAAAAGTTTCAAGAAGGAGATTGGGCATTGCTATTTGATTTTAAGTTTAAAGATTTTAAAGGAAAATTCTAGACTCATTGGCTTGGGCCATATGAGATTGACAAAATCTTTAGCAATGGAGCAGTAAGAATCAAAAACATTGATGAATTTCAAACTGCTCTTATTGTGAATGATCATAGATTAAAGATATATCATAAGCCACTCTCAAAAGAAGAATTTGTGAAAATATTTCAGGATAATTATGCAATAAGGCAAGTGAAGAAGAATCCTTCTTCTCCACCAGCTTAGCCTTTGTTCTTTTCTTTTCTAAAAAAAAAAAAAATGTATAAGCTTGAAAACCAATCACTGATTGGCAGTCTTATACCAAAATTACAGGGCGAAAATCAGGAACTTCTGACGCCCTATATTTTCCAAAAAAAAATCTCTCTCTTTCTCATTTTTATTCCACTCCACTTCATTTTCATTCCACCACTTCATTTCATTCCACTCCATTTCATTCATTTAATATTATTCCATTTCCTTAATAAAAGTTTTTATGACCATTTTCATTCATTCAGTCATCATTTATCCATCAACATTCAGTCATATGATCATTGAGTCAATTTCTGCAGCTACAAACTAATTCCGAAGCTAGTTGTGTTTTCGCAGATAGCACCCTGTCATTCAACATTGGCAGTTAGATAATAGGAAAAAATAATAAAAATCAAATGCAGGTATGACCGAGGACATATTATGAAGACATGGGGCACCTAAAGGCATCAACAAGGAGCAGCTGATCAAAATTTAATGGACAACAAATGGCAAAAATTCTAAGGTATGAGTAGAAATTTATTTCAAATAGCATTCAAAGCACATTTTTGCATAATTATGAAACCATAAGCTCCACTATATGCAATGATTGGCGTGATAGCCTCCATAACCATTCCACAACCTATGATTCCTCCACGAACCATGCATTTATTTTTTTCAACAGCCTCATGATTAACCTTCGGATTTAACTCGTGTTTGGCTGCATTTTTACACTCCACCTGTAATCATGGGACATGGCCGATTTGATCACAGCTCTTCTCCGCCACATAAATTCCGCAGCCATTTCATGAACATGTTTACGTCTACTCCGTAGTCGTCTAGTTTAAAAATTCTGTCGGGTTCACTTCACTCCCCTACTATTTTATTGAAGCCACGGTTACATTTCTACCTTGTTCACATAAGTCTCTGCTCCATTCCGTGAATTCACTTCCGCTGCCTGTCCTCTGTTTTCCGCTCACAATCACTGGTTTTCTCCATAAACCATGTTCACTCCGCTAACCCAACCATGTCACCTCCGCTAAACCCTTCTCATGCAGACGAATTTTAAGAACAGAAGGAAAGAATGGGTCTGTTGCTGAGAGAAAAACCGGAAGGGGCCAAGTTTATAGAGGGATTCCCCCAAGTGAAAAACATACTGAAGAAGGCACGCTGGCTATGGTTTATTCAAAAATTCAAGGGCTACAATAAGGAGATTACAAAAGCTTTTGCGAGGTCTTTTAATGGCCTGGAGGTGGAAATTGGGGACCTCAAGTTTACAGTCATCAAGGCATCCATAGCAGCCGCTACAGAACTCCCACAGGAGGGAGAACGTTGGTTCAAGAACAAGAGCTTTGACGAGAAGGCTTGGAGGGTTATCCTACGCAATCCAGGTATGGATGTAACTATATTCAAACGAGGAATTCCTGTCCATGCTTTAGAAGAGAAGTGGGCTAGTCTATTGTTGATTATTCAAAAGTTCATTACGTGTGAAGGCCGTTTTGGATCAATGTATATGTATCAAACCCGGTTACTAATGAACTTTTTAGAAAATCAAACCCTCAATCTGCCTTACTTTTTATTACTAAGCTTGAAAAAGATGTGCACAACCGTCCAAAAGAATATAGAGGACATAAAACCCCACCTATATCATCACGGGCTTGTGAAAATTTTAGTTGAAGGCCAGTTGAAGAAAAAGGACACCTGGGAACATTTTTTGGTGAGAAACTACTTCCAAGATCCACCTAAAATACCTGAGAGCAGTACAACAAGGAAGAGTAGGAAAAAGGAAACTAGTGTGAGAATTCAAGACCCTCCTATTAGCAGAACTAAAGAAGTTAATCAAGAAGAGAGGCTGGAAAGAACTAAGGATAAGAAGCAGAGAAAACAAAAAGAGAAAAGAAACATAGAAGCCTGATATCAAACCCCAGATCCTTCCCAAAAAGAAGACCACCAAACATTGTCTGAAAGAGTAGCTTATCTTTGAGAACAATCAGCTATAGCCAAGAAGAAATGAAAAGAAAAACAGAGTATGGAGGAAGAAGGCACTAGTCCACAACATTTAAGGAGAAGCTCTAGGCTCAGAGGAAAGTGGAGGAAAGGGCCCCATTTCATTGATTTAGGAGGAGAAACATCGGAGTAGCCTCCAGCAATCTCCCCTGACCGTAGCCCACACCATACTCCTCTTTCCCAGCCAGATGTTGACATGAGTCCTTCTTGTCCAGACTTTGAAATTAGTCCTTCTCAACAGGATTTTGGGGTCAACCCAACGAAAACTACACCCGAGATAGACCTGAATCAACAAAAGATGTATGATTATATAGAATCCTTGGAAAATACGGCCACAGGTTCAAGCACTTCATCCATCCAGCCTCACACAGCACAAGAATCTCTAATCCAATCATTGAAACAAGAAGTTTTTGAACTAGAGGTCCTAAATAGACACATTAAACATGAAAATGAAGCATTGAAGGAACAAAGTCGATTGGATAAGATCATTCACGACAACACAATGTTTCACCTTGGGCTATGGCAAAAAAAGAACAGGAAATTGAAGAAAAAGTGCAGGAGGATAAGTAGACCATTGATCAACCTCAAATTCAGATGCTTGATGAGGAAGCCCAAGACGTTAGCAACACCAAGAAAGAGAAGAAGAGGGTTGCATGTACTGGCAGAAGTCTCAGAGCACATGATCTGAAGGGGGGATAGCCAAAGTTTTGGTTGCATGGGGACATGCAACACCTTCACAATGGGGGTATGTTGAGCCCTAAATTTGCATCTTTCCTACACATTTTCCTAGACTCTTTCCATTCACCTGGACCTCCTAAGCTATCAACATCATTGCATATTAGTCATAAAAGAGCATTTAAAGTGGTTCTTTAACTATTTCCTTATGTTTGTTGTTTGAATTAGATTTTTTCTTATGAGTTGCGAAACGCAGCCACTTTCCGCAGCTGGTTCAACTTTCTGTAGCCGTTTTTGTTAAACTCCAGGGTGCAGGTGTCACCAGGGAAAGCAAGCCACATGGGCAAGTTGGAAATGACCTGGACATGGATCAGGTCCTATTGGTCCAGCTGGATTCATCAAAGAAGGCCGTGGTCAAAGGTGGTCAAGCGGTGGTCAAACATAGGAGTCCTACGGCAACAGGACTACGTTTTCAAACACATGAATACTTTCGTGGTCGTTCCTAGATCCCTGGGGACATATCGACACCTGTGGACTGCTCCACAAGGCGAATCCAACAGCCACCCTTAATAGATTTAATCATCACAACAACCATTATGCTAAATCCATGGACGTTGTCTTTTACATGTCTTTGTTCACGTAATTTTTTAGGAAAATAGTTATGTAACCTTTGTTATAAATAACGCGTTTCTATACGCATAGTAGTTAGTCTTTTGAATGTAATTTTGTTGTTAAGAATTCACTGTGTCGTGACACTAGTTTTATTGTTGTAACTGTGTTTTGAGATATACAAGAAGACTCTGTTCTACATGCTTGCGTGAACGTAATTTTGGATTGATAGCCTGTTGGCCGAGGTTGTGCAGAGGGCCCCTACACACTGAGGTTTCATTTCCATTGTTGCTGTATAGTCTTTATGTATCATTTCCTTATGTTCACTGCACATGTTTTATAGTTATTCACTTGTGTATATATTTCTAACATTTCACTGTTGTACATGACTTTACAAGCTTTGTATAAAACTGATCAATGTGTGCATGTTTCAGGATAGAGTAGGCAGCCGAGGCATCTGTATATAATTTTCATAATAACTAGTGATATGGAATCGATCCTCTGCTAACTTTGCTTTTCTTAGTTTCTTTTAATTCCATTCCTGTTTTGTTGATTTCAGTCTTGTTCATTTGCTTTGTTAAGTTAGTTTAGAAATCAACTCACTCATGTTATTGATGGTTACCTCCGAAAGCCATAGCTAGACTAACTAGCGAGGGATCGAAATATGAATGTTATGATTTGATTTTAGTTTACTTTTCTGCAATTAGATATTGGATTGCTCATTTCATTGGTAGTTACCTCCGAAAGCCATAGCTAGACTAACTGGCGAGGGATCGAAATATGGATGTTGTTATTTGATTTTAGTTTACTTTTCTGCAATTAGATATTGAATTTCTCATGTCATTGACGGTTATCTCCGAAAGCCATAGCTAGACTAACTAGCGAGAAATCAGACTATGAATGATGTAATTTGATTTTAGTTTTACTTTCTTTGCAACCTTTGATTTCCTTGAGTGCAATAGCTTAGATCATTTTTATGTATTTAGACAGCAGCAAAGATGATAGTTTCATGATCAATACTTCATTAATTACTTGTTT
Organism: Pinus taeda; assembly: GCA_000404065.3. Taxonomy (NCBI): domain Eukaryota; kingdom Viridiplantae; phylum Streptophyta; class Pinopsida; order Pinales; family Pinaceae; genus Pinus; species Pinus taeda. The sequence goes on from APFE031107657.1 coordinate 7,784, forward strand.
TAAATAGCAACATATCTTCATTCTTGATTCAAGTATTATTTTCATCACTAGTATGTTCTAAGACCTTCTGAAGTGTTAAGTTTTGGGAACCCTTATAGAGGACATAATTGCCTTAAAACCTATAACCATACTTGCCTTCTAGAAACTTAGGAATAGGAATTCCATTCCCATTATGAGATAAATGAAGATAAAAATCCCCAAAACAACATAAAAATAAAAAACGACAAAAAGTAAGAAAGAGGTTATCTTGCACATATAGTGCGCCACACTTCATCAGTTTACGACTCCTGGATTGATAATTAATGTAGCAATTTAGGACACACTAAATTGACCAAAAAAAGGGTTGAGTTATAAGGTTCCGTCAAAAAGGATTAACAAAGGGTCAGACTGGGGTTAGTTATTAAATCGTTCCACATGAGATTCAATTAAGGGGCCTTAAATCTTAATCTATGAATGCTTGACTAGGCATGGTAAAAGAAATTCTGGGACAAATGAGATTATGCATTTTATATGCATACTATGGGTATTCTTGTCTTGGCCCGGAATTATTTTGGTATCAGAGCAGAATTGTGGTTGAGACATTTTCTAAAGTAGCACAAAGAAATTCTGTGTGAAAATTTCTTTGAAAAGAATTTAGAACAGAGTTATGTTTTAAGATGTGTATGCAGGCATGAAGTGATCAGGTTTTAATCTGACAAATAGTAGGCACACAGAGATAAAGTATAGCAGAATATTGGGAGAATTTGTAGATGCAAAGAAACAGAGAACAATCCATTCAAAGTGCAGGTGAATGGTAGAACAAGATCATGCAGAGGTATTTTTGCAGCTCACAAAGGCAATTCCACAGAGGATGTGGGTAGAATTGCTAAGGGATAAAAGAAGCGGGTAAAAGTTTCTGAATGAAAGAAAAATGTGGCAGAACCTCGAGGAATTTCAACAGAGGTTGGATAAATAGGATATTTGTGTTCTTAGAAGATGCGGATGAGTTGAAGCCTAGAAGGAGCAGAGAGAAGTTCTTAAAGGAGGTTCCAGAGAGAGCGAACCAAGAGCTTGCCAAAATACCAAGTACATAGGAAAGCTTGGTGAGGTAAGTGGCAGCAAGGAGTTCTTGTTGTTGCAGAGGCTCTAATGCAACTCATAGTGAATGAGTGAGGAAATCATAGAGATGGAGAAGAAGATGACTATTGATAGTCATAGTGGAGGTTCTGAGGCAAACCACAACAGAAGAAAAGTGAAGAAGGAGAATGCCAAGGTAAATGGCAAGACGATGAGTCAAGAGGAAATTGACAAAAAGATTTCTGAGATGAAAGAATAACTCAATGTATTAATTATGATGCTTGAGGAAAGCCAAAGACTAGGTTGGGTCTTAAAGAAAAAGCCAATGAAGTGGAATAAGTTATAGAGAAGGCTACGACAGAAGCAAGTAAAGTGGCTGATGGAAAAACTCAGAGAAGCTGATTTGGAAATGGAAGTGTCCATTTGTGAAGCAGAGCAGGGTGAAGTTTTGGGTTAAGATGAAGACTTGAAGACTGAAACTTCAAGTGAGACCAAAGGGTCACATGATTTTAAATCTAATAATTTGTGTATGTTTGTAGGTGAAACATGTGAAGAAGCACAATTTGCTAATATTGACATAAAGGAGGAAGAAGAGAGGCAAAATCTAAATTCTGTTCTGAAAGAAGAATTAGAGAAGGATATCAAGCAATCAAGTGAAGGACCTGATGAGATCGAAGAGAAGACCATTGAAATATTTCTACGTCATGTAAAGGACTTGGAACAATAGGAGGACTTGGTGATTGAATCATCAAATGAGATCATGAGGTCTTTTGGTTTTACAACGACAAGGTGTGCGTGAATGCAGGTATTGCAGAAGACAAACCATCTAATGGAATTGTCATGAATGAAGTTGAAATTTGCCAAGCGAAGTATGATGATGACTTTCTTTCAAATGAAGATCAAGTTGAGTTATTATAGCTGAAGGAGTTCATAAATTCCTTTCTTAGTGGAAGAAATATCTTCAGTAGAGATGAGAAAATTATGTCTTATGATAAGGAATTTGTTATTGATTGTTGGAAATAATACTGAGAGGGGGGGTGAATCAGTATTATCAAATTCTTTTCAATATGCCTTCATTAATTTATTAATCATTAACTTGTGTATAATAATGAGCATGAAACAAGAAAAACAGATAGTCACACCAAAGAACACCAGATATAAGGTGGAAACCCAATGTGGGTGAAAACCACCTGCTGCAATATGTCTCTATCTTCTTTCAATTAGAAACTTCTTTTACAATGATTTTGTACTAGTGCAGTCCTTTACCAGTACGCAGGCTGCAACCTGCAGAGAGCTACAACTCTCTCTCGTTTTCCAGTCTCTCCTGGAAGGGAGCTACAACCCCCTTTTGGTCTTTTACTTCTTTAAGGACCACGTTTCATAAATTTTCAAACTGGATCCATGAACATCAAATAATCATCAAGTACTTGAAAATCACCCAATCTCTTTATACAATGAACCAATGAATTACCCAACCCTTCAGAATGTTGTAATCAGAAAAGAAGTACCAGAAATATAAACCCAAAACTCTGATGCAGTAGATAAAGGACAATCAACAATAGTTTCAAGATAAGACCGCAACTTCACCAACAAGGGCCTGTGTATATCCGCAGCTCTTCTGAGACAGAACTGCGCAGATCCGCACTGGTTATTCTTCTGCTCTGCGAGATTTTCTTCAGATTCGCACCTTCACTTCTGACTTTCTGCGTAGACCCACACTGTGCCTTCTTCTTGCCTGTGTACCTCGCACTTCGCGCTTGACTGTGCTGCGTGCGCCCCGCATTGTGCCTTCTCTTGTACCTCGCACTGCGCCTTTGACTGTGCTGCATACCCACGCACTGCGCCTTTGACTATGCTGCGTACCCACGCACTACGCCTTTGAACCGCCTGCGTACTTCTGATTAGGGCCAATTTTTCAGTACACCAATGTGCCACAGTCAGTCAGATCCACATATCTGTTCATGCGCCTGAGAGATCATGACATGCCAATAGATTCACCTTAAGTTAAGTTATCTCCATGAATTAGATCTAGCTTTTAAAAACCAATCACCCAAAATTTCAGATCTTAAGATATTCCATTGCCAAAAGTTAATTTTAGCCAAGTGATCTCTTTCCCTATTTATAGTCAAGCCCTTATTCACACCATGGGACAAAACCATCAATAACCAATACAAGGGATCCAAACCAGGGCTAAAATAGATCCTATACCATGGGCCAAAACCATAGGATCAAGATCGGTGGGCTAAATACCACGGGCCAAACATAAGAAACCCCACGTGAGCGCGCTTTTTACTGCATGGAAGTGTGTGCACTAGGGTCTGTACCTTCTGTTTGGACAACCTACGTACATGACCGCAAATTTCTAAACGGCGTACCTACGGGTCCGCGCCTTTTGAACTGTATACCTGTGAACCTCTTATTTTCATTATTGAGATCCTGAACAGACCATTGCCACTTGAGTGAGTTGCCATCAAGTACAACACCTGTATCATAGAGCCATAGAGCCATACCAGAATCATAATGTCAACAATCTCCCCCTTTGGACTTGATGGCAACCTCAAGATCCTCAACGTCATTCTCCCCCTTTGACATCAAGGGCAAAGGGTTTATGCTCCCCCTAAGAACATGCTCCTCCTGACTATAAACCAGATCTGCAAAGAAGAATCATAAACCACCAAACACCATAAACGACCATGAAAGAGATAGAGACATATTACAGCCATGCTTAGATCAACATCCATGTTCTCCTTCTATGCTACCATAATGCCAACAATGCATCATATGCTCCCCCTAAACCTGTACCATTCGATCTTCGACCAATCCACAAACCAGCACATGTACGCATATACTCAGATGAACCTTGCGTACAACCAACACTTAGAAGAGATTCAACAAGATGATGCATCAACAACCCCCAGCTTTTGCCTGAGGTATTCAAAAGTCTCCCTGGGCAGAGGTTTGGTGAGTATATCAGCAACTTGTTCCTTAGAAAGAACATACTCCACTTGACCTTGTTCAAGCACTTGTTCCCAGAGAAAATGAAACTTATCAGTATGTGCTTGGTCTTTGAATGCATGACTGGGTTCTTTGAAATGTTGATTGCACTTGTATTATCACATAAGATGGAGATAGGTGGTGTATAAGTGATTTGAAAATACTACAAGGTCTGCATCATCCAAAGGAGTTGAGTGCAGCAAGATGCAGCAGCAACATATTCTGCTTCAGCTATAGACAAGGCAATCGAACTTTGTTTCTTGCTGAACCAAGATACTAATCTGGAACCCATAAAGAAAGCACCACCACTTGTGCTCTTCCCGTCATCCATGCTTCTGGCCCAATCTGCATCTATATAAGCATGAAGTGTGAAATCTGTATCTCTAGGATACCATAATCCATAATTTTGAGTCCCTTGAAGATACTTGAAAATTCTCTTCGCTGCCTGAAGATGAGTTTCCTTTGGATTTGCCTGAAATCTTCCAACTATTCCTACTGCATGCATGATGTCTGGTCTGGTACCTGTCAAATAAAGTAGACTTCCAATCATAGATCTGAAGGTTGGTTGATGCACTGTTGTTGATTCGTCATTTGCACTGAGATTGCATTCTGTTACCATGGGTGTACATACTGGTTTTGCATCTTCCATGCCATATTTCTTCAAAATCTGCTTGAGATATTTGGTTTGAGACAAGAAGATCCCTCCTTCATTTTGTTGGATTTGTAATCCAAGAAAGTATG
>APFE031107658.1:6649-25752 GCA_000404065.3 Pinus taeda
ATTTTATTTTATGATTTTAAAATTCTATATTTAAAACTAATATAAAACTAAACTAAAATCTAAATGAAAATAGAACCTATGAATCCTAAATAAAATGTTAAACCAATCAAAAATTAAAATACGTGAACTAAACTAAACTAATGAAATACAAAAAAAAATGAACTAACTTATCTCTAAAACTAAAGCTAAAGCAAAATTTAATTCAAAATCTAAAACAAAAATGTTATATGCTACACAACTATACTAAATAAAACTCATAAAAAAAAACCAAAGAAATACTTACGCTAACCCTACTGATATATACATGTAAAAAATAAAATTTCTACCGTTTGTACAGCCGCTTGAAAGGGAAGGCTACGGGATTTGAAGAGCAGCTGGTTTTCTTTGTGTTTGCAGGTATGGTTGACAGCAGGGAGAAGATTGCTTTGTAGGGGGAAGGAATATGACTGCGTGGAGTTTGTAGCAATGTAAGGCGCAAGATGAATGCTCACGCAGGAAGAAAAATTTATTGCAGCAGCATAGAAATCGAAGCCTAAGTGAGTAGCTACAGATGAGGCTTGAGATTGCAGGTATGGCAGCAAAAATGGGGACGTAGATCGGTAGGAAGCAGCGTGGAGAGGATTCAATGGAACAGAGAAGCTTATGAAGGGATGACTGTTGCGTGAGGGATCCTGGCATTGCATGAGGGATCAAGGGCTGCGGTGGATGCAGGTTTCAGCGTGAAAGTAATGAAACGTGGGCAGCAACAGGTGAATGGCAGCGTTGCAGTAAAGGAGGAGCTGTGAGAAGGGTTAAAGGAGAAAGTATGGCTGCGGATAAGGGATCCAAACAACTTTTGATGGCAACGTAGAGTTTTTTGCAAGGGATCTAGCAGCGTTTGGAAAGAGCCACGGATTGAGCAGCGTGAGGGCTGGATAGGCAGATGATGACAAGGATGAGAGGACGCATGGAGCTGAGCAAGACAGCATTTGGAGGTAGCGTGAAAGGGTTAGCGTTTTTTTTAAACCAGCGTGAGGGTTAAGGAGATTTCAATGGAGAGAGCTGCATGGTTAATGGGATTGAATGACTGCGGAAATATAAAAAGGGGAACGCAGATTTGGAACAGTGGATGAGGGCAATGTGAATGGAGCTGAGGAAGATTGCTGCAGATAGCTGAGAGGATAAGTGCAGAGGGAAAAAAAATGCTGCCAGTGTGCTGCAAGTGGGAGAAAACTGCTTGGAGGTGAAGCAACAATCCTACAACCTGTTTTTAAAAAAAAAATCGAAAATTTTCTATGAAATGAAAACCTCAGGCAGTAGTGAAAAATGAAAACGCAGTAACAAACCCATAGTCTAGAAATTTAATTAAAATTTTGAATCTTTCCTGCTCCAAATTGCCCGAAGGAAACCCTGAAAAATTTTCAAAATCTGTACCTGCAACCTGCAAAAACTGAACACTCAGAAAAATGTACAAGAAACAAAATTAATAATGAAACCTTAAAACCCTAGCTAAATAATTATAGTATTTACAAATTAAAGGCTCTAAATAGCCAGATTTGCCATTATGCCACATAAATATTATCAGAATTTTAAATTTAATGGGAGGTGCTTCAGAAAACCCTTCTTGCATTCATAAGAAAAATTTAAATGATAAGCCCAGAATTAAAATTGGTTGGGCTCTTTCAGAAAATCCAATCCGGGAGTTGGTTGGTTCAGCCGAGAACTTCTCCTAACACCCGGTAAACTCAAAACTAAGATTTCTTGCACAGTTTAAAATCAACCATTAACATAGAGGGAGAAAACAATAGTGAAATCCAGATCAAATGGAGATACCTGCCATTATATTTCAGAATCTAAACTATCATTCAAACCCCAAAGATCAGACAAGATACCTATGCCTAAATCAATCTTCATCAAGCTATCATCAATGGTTGAAAATAAAATTATGCAGAAAAATAAATCATCTTATAGCACTTCCAGAAGAGTAACACCAGCAAGATTTTTAACCCCCAAGTCTTTCTTTATTGCACAAAGAATGACTACAAGAGAGCTTTCTTTAGCACCAAACTCTCAGATCAAATCTGATCTCAAATGACCCCTAGCACCCTATTTAAAGGAAAAATTCCCAACGGCTAGTTCGAGTGATCGATGTCAAACTAATCTCAACCGTCGATGAAGATCAAGATTTCTTTTAATCTCATCCGTCAAATTTTTAAATGCATTTTAATATATTAAACAATTAAAATTCTGCATTTATTTACTCAAAAATTTGACTTCTTATTATTTTATTATTTATTTTTTTAATTTCTTTAATTTTTATTTTTTGGATCCTTGAACTTAGCCTTTAGAAAAATTACCTAGGACTTAGGACTTAGGACTTATGAGGGGATTAAAACATTTTCTAACCCTCAAGACACTTTACATCATGACTTTTACAATTTTACATCTCAAGTGGGAAAACCCATTTGACATAAACCCTCATGTACCACCCAGTTCTGCAACTAAATATAATCTAGCAGATCAATACACTAGGATTCCCCTAAGATTCTAATGACAAAATTCATTCTGGCTTTGGGGTTAGGCCAAAGGAAAACTCTACCGATCATGGATCGGTGAGACAAAAAACCTTCCAGAACGTAGATTATTAGTAGAAAATTAGGTCCACCTAAGCAATTTACATACATGACTCAACTCTGCTAAGATTATTTAACATTCACACATGCAGACTGGGTTTACAACATAACATGATCAGGTCGACTATGACTGTCGAATGGCACAGACATGTCGATTAAGAGCTATCCCTTTTGCGAAAAAAGAGGGTGTATTGCTATGAGAAGTTGACACGTAGTGCTCAACAGGAGGTAGTCTCACAACCCCCGAGGTATTGGGTTTGTGATAAATTGACCCAAGAAAATGAATCTTTGTTGGAAATGTACCAAGTGGTGGGCTTTGTAACCAAAGTCATGGATAGAAGACCCAAGGAGTAAATGATTGTTTATTCATTACAAGCATGAGTGACAACCAAAAAGGATAAGGGGCACCTAGAACTTCAATGGAGTGGCAAAAAATAAATGAAAATAATTTTTATTCCTTACGAAAATAGTGTTTAAGCATGTTAACTTAGGTCGGCTTGGTTTTGGAGACATTACCCTTGGTGAAAAGTGATTCCACCATGAACACTATAAGGAGTAAAGATGAGCTCGTTCAGGATCAATCGAAGCAGTGAGAGAGGGTTAGGGACTTTGAAGTCGGAGGAAGGATTCCATAGTGAGGTTGATGCAGAGAAGCGCAGTAGCCTATAGAGCCAATTTCGAAATTGGTGGGGAGAAGCAAAGTTTCAGTGCCAAACGCTGGGCAGAGGTTCCAGATGCTAGCAGAGACATTTTCCTAGACAGTAGCTGACCAAACGGCTTGAGGAGAAGTTGTTTCGAGCTGAGTGCAGAAGAAACTGTGCTAGGGTGATAGAGAGGTTACATAGATCTAGTTTTAACAGCGCAGTTTGAGCTGAGGTCAGAGCCCAGATTTGCCTATGGAGTGAGGAAATTTCTCACTAGATTTTCTTACTAGTTTTCTCTGTAGGATTGCTAGTTTTTGCATCCAGTTGCACTCAAATTATTTCACTGCTGCATAATAATAAAACCCTCAACTCCTGCACCGTTTTTACCAAGTTAAGTTTTTTCGGGGACATTGGTCAAAAAATAACTGTGTAAATTTATGTGTGTGTGCTAGCATTTCTTCCAGCATTTATTTCTTCTGCAGATTTATTTTGTGGGTTGTAGTGTGATTGATTCAATATTTGTTGTAGAAAATAGTAAATAAATTGTTAAAAATTAATTTAACAATTAGGAGAATTATTTCCAGTTACTGCAATAGGATTCGGGTTGTCGAATTTTCGCATTTAGCACTTTTTGCATGTTAAAAACCTATTTATAGGGCTAACATCACCACTATATTGTTGTTTTCTACATGCTTTCGCCTCAACCTTGCATATCTAATTGATAGTCTTGATCCTTTGTTGACTAATCATTGTAAGATGGTTTCTTATGGTTATATGACATCAAATTCCCTATCATTGAATATTTGTCAAACCCTAACTTATAGCCGCCCTTTTCTTTGCTTAAGTGCTCTAGGGATGGAGTAAATTTGCTTTGGAAAAGACTATCTATGCTCTTCTGACTCCACCATTACCCTATCAAAATTATTAGACATTTCCATCACCTTAAACCCTCCTTTTTGAATATCCTCTAGGTCATCCATATGCAGAAAATCCTCCCATGTGGTTCAATATACCACTAAATAGTTGGAGTCAAGACGCTAAGGTGATAGTGGTGGCCAATCTCTTGTTACCACGAGGTCTAGAGGCGTTAACAATAGAAAATATTGATGAAGTCTAAAAGCGAGTGAAGGTGAGAAGAAGAGAAGGAAGGAGAGGCAACATAGGTAGGGATGAACTAGTGGAGGAAATAGATGTGAGAGGTAGTGAATCTAGGACTGAAAAACAAAACCAAAGAGGAAAAAGGTGACAAAATTAGAGATTAAAAACTAAAACCAAGAATTAAAAGGTGGCGACAATAGTTTAGATAGCAAATGAAATAGGTGTGAATCAAAGACTCGCAAGCTTAAATAGTGAAGGAAAGAAGAAAATAGTAACAATGCTAGTTTTGAACTAGGGAAGGCAAGAGCCAAGTGGAAGGAGGAATTGAGGAATGGTTGAGGAAATGAATCCATAGCTGCAGTCTATTGGATGTGACAACCAAGAGCAAACTCCCCAATAGGCAAAGGAGAGGCAAGGTAATTGGTCTCATTAAAGGAGAAGTCATCTTGAGTTAGGCCCTACTCGAGAGAATGACCTAGAGAGACCCATTAGTAGTGATCTTCCTAGGAAAGGGGTGACTAAAAGGAAACAAAGGCAGATGCTATAGAAGGGGGCTCTCCCCAAGTGGATTAGGAAGGAAAGGAACAGAAACGAGAAACGGCTGATGAGCAAAAGTATGAATGGGAGTGCCATTAATTTCTTGAGAAATACTATAGATAAGAGGCCTAGGGGTGTGTAACAAGGATCGCATCCCAAAATGAAGCTTCACTTAATTTTGTAAGGCATATTAATTATGGAAACCTTATGAGGCTAGTAAAATCCACAAGCCACTAGAGAAAGGTTAGGACTAGAAGGCAAGGTTTTCCTTCAACATTCAATGGGTAAGGGAAGGAGAAGAAGAGTAAGGTGAATAACACATCATGGGGCATGAAAAGACAAGAGAGGGGAAAGGATGGGGTGGCTCAAAATGGTCAGGGTAGGTGCAAGTAGGAAGAGAAATCACATGGCAAGCGGGAGAGAGAACTGACATAGGGAGACTAAGAGAGAACAAGAATGATGAACAAGTGAATAGGAGATAGAAGTATTTTCTGACTATCTTTCATAATAGATCTAACCCAATAAGAAGTTTAGGGACAATCAATACAAATGTGACTAATAGTTGGGTTTTAGGTAAGTTCATTTTGTGAAACCCTATACAATACACCGAGAGGAAGGTGTCTAGATCAATCTCTTTCAATGATATAACTAACCTAAGTGCTAGATATGAGAGAGAGAAGAACCAAAGCAAACTAACCTTGTGGCCCCAAAATTCCCCCCCTAGAGATGAGCGTTCATCCTTGAGCAACTTCCACATGATACAGAGCCTCTTAACAATACTCTAGATGTTGAAACATTGAGCTTGAAATACTAGTCATTGGACTTTTCGATGATGTACCTAGATGGACCCAAGATGCCCCAAACCTTGCCTTGACCTTGTTTAATGGATGACACCTTATTTCGAAGCCTAGATGGGGATGGCTATCACCAAGATGACATGGGAGGGATAGTACATCCATATTTGATGCCAATGCTTTCTTTTAGAGGTGCCACATCACTCCCACATGTTTGAAAAGAGTGAGGTAGGGATTCTATTGGATGATGTCATGGTGGTGGAGGCACCATTTGGAGATGTATGCATGCAATTTAGGATTTTCTTGAAGGAGCACTCTTGGATCCTTGTCTCAGTTCTTTGGTGCCCTATTACATATTCTCTAGGATGATGTAATGGTGGAGACTCCTTTTCTGCAACAAGTGTTGGATATTTTTGGCATTTTGTTATATTCTCGAGTTATTTCAAGGTCAACTTATGAACTTTGACTTAGTTGAATGCTTAGGTAAACACTTTTAGTGGTTTTCTTTTAATATTAATATAATAAGGCTTGGTTAAATAGAGAGGGGCCTTATTCACAATTTATCATCGTTCATTGTCGCACTTCTCTCTCTTTGGGAAGTGTGCATTAGATATTGCCTATTTTCTACTTGCACGAAATGTAGATCTATGGTGAAATTACCCTTGGAGGTGGATTTTTGCTAGAAGTTGGCTTCTTGAGATTGATTGAGGAGATTCTTGCTGAATTTTTTTAAGTTTATTGCTCATATTCTATAGTTTGCATGCTATATTGTGCAAATTATGGTTTCTGCATGTACCATAGTTAAAATTGTTGTTTTTGTCTAGAAATTGTGATCCTCTATGTGATGTGAAATTTTTTTCTTTGAACCCTTTAAGAGAAATCCTAGTTTTCCATCTCTCAAATCTAAAAAATCCCTATCAGGGAAGCTGCTCAGGTTTGTAAGAAGAGTATTTACAACTCTCACCCTCTTAAACAAGGATGTCCTAATTGAATTTTTCCAAGGTAACTCCATTGTACATTTCCATCGAGGCACTAGTCTAGGTGGTGGTGATAAAGGCTTATGATTTTACAAATTTCTCTTTCTTCCCTCTTAAATTATAGATATCTAAGGTTAGGGCCTCTTTGAAATATTGCTAAAAGTAATTTTATTTGATGTGTTCATTCCCTCTAAGTAGGAATTGCATTAAATAGTTATTAAAAAGAAAAATCTTGCAAGTTTTGCATCTTAAAACCTTATTTGTAGGGATGATGTCATCACTATATTGTTGTTTTCTACATGTTTCAGCCATAACATCTCAATCGAAAACCCTTAGCTTTGCATATCTAATTGACAATCTTGATTCTTTGTTGATTAATCACTATGAGATTGTTCCTTGTGGCTGTTATATGACATCACATGCCCTATCATTGAATATTTGTCAAACCCTAACTCATAGCATCCTTATTCTTTGCTTAAGCGGTCTAGGGGTGGAATGTTGAAATGTGTATCTTGGGAAATACTCTCACAACCCCCGAGATATTGGGTTTGTGATAAGTTGACCCATGAAAATGAATCTTTGTGGGAAATGTACCTAAGTGGCGGGCTTTGTGCCCAAAGTCATGGACGGAAGACCTAAGGAGGAAAGGATTGTTTATTCATTACAAACATGAGTGACAACCTTGAAGGGATAAGGGGCACCTAGGGCTTCAATGGAGTGGAAAAAAATAAACAAAAATATTTTTTTCCACTATGAAAATAGTGTTTAAGCATGTTGACTTAGGTCGGCTTGGTTTTGGAGACATTACCCTTGGTGAAAAGTCATTCCACCATGAACACTATGAGTAAAGATGATCTCGTTTAGGATCAATCAAAGTAGTGAGAGACGGGTAGGGACAGTGCAGCCGAAGGAAGGATTCCAATTATGGTGAGTGCATTTACAGAGAGGCAGAGGAGCCATAGTGAGGTTGACGCAAAGCAACGTAGTAGCCTATAGAGGCAAGTTTGAAATTGGTGGGGAGAAGAAAAGTTTCAGTGCTAGAAGCTGGGCAGAGGTTCCAGAGGCTAGGAGAGACATTTTCCAAAGACAGCAGTTGACCATCCAGCTTGAGGAGAAGTTGTTTCGAGCTGAGTGTAGGAAAAACTGCGCTAGGGTGATAGATTGACTGCACAGATCTAGTTTGGACAGCTCAATTTGAGCTGAGGTCAGAGCCCGGATTTGCCTATGGAGTGAGGAAATTCCCCACTAGATTTTCATACCAATTTTCCTCTATGGCATTGCCAGTTTCAGCATCTAGTTGAACTCAGACAATTTCACTGCTATATAATAATAAAACACTCAACTGTTGCACCAGTTTTCCCAAGTTGGGTTTTTCCGGGGACATTGGTCCAAAAATGATTGTGTACATTTATGTGTGTGTGTTAGCATTTCTTCTAGCGCTTATTTCTTCTGCAATTTTATTTTGTAGGTTGCAGTGTGATTGATTCATTATTTGCTATAGAAAATAGAAAATAAATTGTTAAAAATAAATTTAACAATTAGGAGAATTATTTCGAGTTACTGCAATAGGATTCAGGTTGCCGAATTTTCACATCTAGCACTTTTTGCATGTTAAAACCCTATTTCTAGGGCTATCATCATCACTATATTGTTGTTTTCTACATGTTTTAGCCTCAAACTTGCATATCTAATTGATATCCTTGATCCTTTGTTTACTAATCATTGTAAGGCGGTTTGTTATGGTTATATGACATCAAATTCCCTATCATTGAATATTGGTCAAACCCTAACTTATAGCAACCCTTTTCTTTGCTTAAGTGGTCTAGGGATGGAGTACTTTTGTTTTAGAAAAGACTATCTTAGCTCTTCTGACTCCACCAGTACCCTATCAAAATGATTAGACATTTCCATCACCTTAAACCCTCGTTGAATATCCTCTAGGTCATCCATATGTAGAAAATCCTCCCTTGTGGTTCAATATACCACTAAATAGTTGGAGTCAGGATGCTAAGGTGATAGTGGTGGCCAATCTCTTGTTACCATGAGGTATAGAGGCGTTAACAATAGAAAATATCGATGAAGTCTAAGAAGCGAGTGAAGGTGAGAAGAAGAGAAGGAAGGAGAGGCAACAAAGGTAGGGATGAACTAGTGGAGGAAATAGATGTGAGAGCTAGTGAAGCTATTATTGAGAAACTAAAGAAAAGAGGAAAAAGGTCACAACATTAGAGATTAACAACTAAAACCAAGAATTAAAAGTTGATGACAATAGTTTAGATAGCAAAAGAAAGAGGTGTGAATCAATAACTAAAACCAAGAATTAAGAGGTGGCAACAATAGTTTAGATAGCAAAAGAAAGAGGTGTGAATCAACAACTCAGGAGCTTAAATAGTGAAGGAAAGAAGAAAATGGTAACGATGCTAGTTTTGCATTGGGGAAGGCAAGAGCCAAGTGGAAGGAGTAACTGAGGAATGGTTGAGGAAATGAACCCATAGCTGCAGTCTATGGGATGTGACAACCAAGACCAAACACCCCAGTAGGAAAAGGAGAGGCAATGTGATTGGTCCCATTAAAGGAGAAGTCATCTTGAGTCGGGCCCTACCCGAGAGTACGGCCTAGAGAGACCCATTACAAAATGAGATGTTATAGAAGGAGGTTTTCACCAAGTGGATTAGGAAGGAAAGGAATAGAAAGGAGAAAAGGTTGATGAGAAAAAGTATGAATGGGAGTGCAATTAATTTCTTGAGAAATGTGATAGATAAGAGGCCTAGGGGTGTTTAACAATGATCAAATCCCAAAATGAAGCTTCACTCAACTTTGTAAAGCATATTAACTATGGAAACCTTATGAGGCCAGTAAAATCCACAAGCCACTAGAGAAAGGTTAGGACTAGAAGGCAAGGTTTTCCTTCAACATTCAATGGGTAAGGTAAGGAGAAGAAGAGTAAGGTGAATAACACATCATGGGGCATGAAAAGACAAGAGAGGGGAAAGAATGGGGTGGCTCAAAATGGTCAGGGTAGTGCGAGTAGGAAGAGAAATCGCATGGCAAGCAGGAGAGAGAGCTGACATAGGGAGACTAAGAGAGAACAAGAATGATGAACAAGGGAATAGGAGATAGAAGTATTTTTTGACTATCTTTGACAATAGCTCCAAGCCAATGAGAAGTTGAGGGGCAATCAATATTGATGTGACTAATAGTTGGCTTTTAGGTAAGTTCATTTTGGGAAACCCTATACAATACACCGAGAGAGAGGTGTCTAGATCAATCTCTTTCAATGATATAACTAACATAAGTGCTAGAAATGAGAGAGATGAGAACCAAAGAAAACTAACCTTGTGGCCCCAACATTTCCCCCCTAGAGATGAGCTTTCATCCTTAAGCAAATTCCACATGATATAGAGCCTCTTAACAATACTCCAGATTTTGAAACATTGAGCTTGAAATTCTAGGCATTGGACTTTTCGATGATGTACCTAGATGGACCCAAGATGCCCCAAACCTTGCCTTGACCTTGTTTAATGGATGACACCTTATTTCAAAGCCTAGATGGGGATGGCTATCACCAAGATGACATGGGAGGGATAGTACATCCATATTTGATGCCAATGCTTTCTTTTAAGGTGCCACATCACTACCACATGTTTTTAAAGAGTGATGTAGGGATTCTATTAGATGACGTCATGGTGGTGGAGGCACCATTTGGAGATGTATGCATGCAATTGAGGACTTTCTTGGAGTAAGGAGCACTCTTGGACCCCTATTTCAGTTCTTTGGTGCCTTATTGCATATCCTGTAGGATGATGTAATGGTGGAGACTCCTTTTTTACGACAATTGTGGGATATTTTTGGCATTTTGTTATATTCTTGAGTTATTTCAAGGTCAACTTGTGAAATTTGACCTAGTTGAATGATTATGTAAACACTTTTAGTGGCTTTCTTTTAATATTAATATAATAAGGCTTGGTTACCCTTATTCACTTTTCATCATCATTCATTGTCACACTTCTCTCTCTTTGGGAAGTGTGCATTAGATTTTGCCTGTTTTCTACTTGCACGAAATGTAGATCTATGGTGAAATTTCTCTTGGAGGTGGATTTTTGCTTGAATTTGGCTTCTTGAGATTGATTGAGGAGATTCTTGTGGAATTTTTTTAAGTTTATTGCTCATCTTCTATATTTTGCATGCTATATTGTGCAAATTATGGTTTCTGCATGTGCCATAGCTAAAATTGTTGTGTTTGTCTAGAAATTTTGATCCTCTATGCCATGTGAAATTGTTTTCTTTGAAGCAATTAAGAGAAATCCTAGTTTTGCATCTCTCAAATCTAAAATATGCCTATTAGGGAAGCCGCTAGGGTTTGTAAGAAGAGGATTTACACCTCTCACCCTCTTAAACAAGGTTGTCCTCATTGAATTTTTCCTAGGTAACTCCATTGCACATTTCCATCAAGGCACTAGTCTAGGTGGTTGTGACAAAGGCTTTTGATTTTACAAATTTCTCTTTCTTCTCTCTTGAATTCAAGATATCTAGGATTAGGGCCTTTTTGAAACATTGCTAAAAGTAATTTTATTTGATGTGTTCATTCCCTCTAAGTAGGAATTGCATTAAATATTTATTAAAAAGCAAAGTCTAGCAATTTGTGCATCTTAAAACCTTATTTGTAGGGCTGACATCATCACTATATTGTTGTTTTGTACATGTTTGATTAGTCATTCTAAGATTGTTTCTTGTGGCTGTTGTATGACATCACACGCGCTATCATTGAATATTTGTAAAACCCTAACTCATAGCATCCCTATTCTTTGCTTAATTGGTCTAGGGATGGAATGTTGAAATGTGTGTCTTGGGACGTACTCTCACAACCCCCGGAGTATTGGGTTTGTGATAAGTTGACCCACAAAAATTAATCTTTGTGGGAAATGTACCTAAGTGGTGGGTTTTGTACCCAAAGTCATGGATAGAAGACCCAAGGAGGAAATGATTGTTTATTCATTACAAGCATGAGTGACAACCTTGAAGGGATAAGGGGCACCTAGGGCTTCAATGGAGTGGCAAAAAAAAATGAAAATAATTTCTATTCCTTATGAAAATAGTGTTTAAGCATGTAGACTTAGGTCGGTTTGGTTTTGGAGACATTACCCTTGGTGAAAAGTTATTTCAAAATGAACACTATAAGGAGTAAAGATGAGCTCGTTCAGGATCAATCGAAGCAGTGAGAGAGGGGCAGGAACTAAAAATCGGGAGGAAGGATTCTAGTTCCAGTGAGTGCATACAAAGAGGTAGAGGAGCCATAGTGAGGTTGATGCAGAGCGGCGCAATAGCCTATAGAGCCAATTTGTAAAATGGTGGGGAGAAGCAAAGTTTCAGTGCTAGAAGCTGGGCAGAGGTTCCAGAGGCTGGGAGAGACATTTTCCGAGACAACAGCTGACCATCCAGCTTGAGGAGAAGTTGTTTCGAGCTGAGTGTGGGAGAAACTGAGCTAGGGTGACAAATTGACTGCACATATCCAGTTCAGTTGGCTCAATTTGAGCTGAGGTCAGAGCCCGAAATTTTCTGCAGAGTGAGGAAATTCCTCACTAGATTTTCTTACCAGTTTTTCTCTTTAGGATTGCCAGTTTCGGCATCCATTTTCACTCAGATTATTTCACTGCTGCATAATAATTAAACCCTCAACTGCTGCACCAGTTTTGCGACATTTGGTTTTTTCGGGGACATTGGTCCAAAAATAAATGTGTAAATTTATGTGCGTGTGCTATCATTTCTTCCAGCATTTATTTCTATTTTATTTTGTAGGTTGTAGTGTGATTGATTCAGTATTTGTTGTAGAAAATAGTAAATAAATTGTTAAAAATTAATTTAACAATTAGGAGAATTATTTCCAGTTACTGCAATAGGATTCGAGTTGCCGAATTTTCACATCTAGCACTTTTTGCATGTTAAAACCCTATTTCTAGTGCTAACATCATCACTATATTGTTGTTTTCTACATGTTTTGGCCTTAACCTTGCATATCTAATTGATAGTCTTGATCCTTTGTTGACTAATCGTTGTAAGACAGTTTCTTATGGTTATATGACATCAAATTCCCTATCATTGAATATTTGTCAAACCCTAACTTATAGCAGCCCTTTTCTTTGCTTAAGTGATCTAGGGATGGAGTACTTGTGCTTTGGAAAAGACATATCTTAGCCCTTCTGACTCCACTAGTACCCTATCAAAATGATTAGACATTTCCATCACCTTAAAACCCCCTTGCTGAATATCCTCTAGGTCATCCATATGTAGAAAATCCTCCCTTGTGGTTCAATATACAACTAAATAGTTGGAGTCAGGATGCTAAGGTAATAGTGGTGGCCAATCTCTTGTTACCATGAGGTCTAGAGGCGTTAACAATAGAAAATATCGATGAAGTCTAAGAAGCGAGTGAAGGTGAGAAGAAGAGAAGGAAGGAGAGGCAACCAAGGTAAGGATGAACTAGTGGAGGAAATAGATGTGAGAGGTAGTCAAGCTAGGACTGAAAAACTAAACCAAAGAGGTGTGAATCAACAACTCGGGAGCTTAAATAGTGAAGGAAAGTAGAAAATGATAATGGTGCTAGTTTTGAAATGGGGAAGGCAAGAGCCAAGTGGAAGGAAGAATTGAGGAATGGTTGAGGAAATGAACCCATAGCTGCAGTGTATGGGACATGACAACCAAGACCAAACTCCCTAGTAGGCAAAGGATAGGCAAGGTGGTTGGTCCCATTAAAGGAGAAGTCATCTCGAGTCAAGCCCTACCCAAGAGAACGACCTAGAGAGACCCATTAGTAGTAATATACCTAGGAAAGGGGTGCCCAAAATGAAACAAAGGGCGATGCTATAGAAGGAGGTTTTCACCAACTGGATTAGGAATGAAAGGAACAAAAAGGAGAAAGGGTTGATGAGAAAAAGTATGAATGGGAGTGCAATTAATTTCTTGAGAAATGCGATAGACAAGAGGCCTAGGGGTGTTTAACAATGATCACATCCCAAAATGAAGCTTCACTCAACTTTGTAAAGCATATTAATTATGGAAATCTTATGAGGCTAGTAAAATCCACAAGCCACTAGAGAAAGGTTAGGACTAGAAGGCAAGGTTTTCCTCAACATTCAATGGGTAAGGGAAGGAAAAGAAGAGTAAGGTGAATAACACATCATGGAGCATGAAAAGACAAGAGAGGGGAAAGAATGGGGTGGCTCAAAATGGTGAGGGTAG
The DNA here is from genome assembly GCA_000404065.3 of Pinus taeda. Taxonomy (NCBI): domain Eukaryota; kingdom Viridiplantae; phylum Streptophyta; class Pinopsida; order Pinales; family Pinaceae; genus Pinus; species Pinus taeda. The sequence goes on from APFE031107658.1 coordinate 20,545, forward strand.
GTGCAAGTAGGAAGAGAAATCGCGCGGCAAGAAGGAGAGAGTATTGACATAGGGAGACTAAGAGAGAACAAGAATGATGAACAAGGGAATAGGAGATAGAAGTATTTTCTGACTATCTTTGACAATACCTCCAACCCAATGAGAAGTTTAGGGAAAATCAATATTGATGTGACTAATAGTTGGGTTTTAGGTAAGTTCATTCTGGGAAACCCTATACAATACACCGAGAGGAAGGTGTCTAGATCAATCTCTTTCAATGATATAACCAACCTAAGTGCTAGAAATGAGAGAGAGGAGAACCAAAGCAAACTAACATTGTGACCCCAACATCTCCCCCCTAGAGATGAACGTTCATCCTTGAGAAAATTCCACATGATATAGAGCCTCTTAACAATTCTCCAGATTTTGAAACATTGAGCTTGAAATACTAGGCATTGGAATTTTCGATGATGTACCTAGATGGATCCAAGATTCCCCAAACCTTGCCTTGACGTTGTTTAATGGATGACACCTTATTTCGAAGCCTAGATTGGGATGGCTATCACTGAGATGACATGGGAGGGATAGTACATCCATATTTGATGTCAATGCTTTATTTTAGAGGTGCCATGTCACTCCCACATGTTTGCAAAGAGTGAGGTATGGATTCTATTGGATGATGTCATGGTGGTGGAGGCACCATTTGGAGATGTATGCTTGCAATTGAGGACTATCTTGGAGTAAGGAGCACTCTTGGACCCCTGTCTCAGTTCTTTGGTGCCTTATTGCATATTTTATAGGATGATGTAATGGTGGAGACTGCTTTTCTACGACAATTGTGGGATACTTTTGGCATTTTGTTATATTCTCGAGTTATTTCAAGGTCAACTTGTGAACTTTGACCGAGTTGAATGCTTAGGTAAACACTTTTAGTGGCTTTGTTTTAATATTAATATAATAAGGTTTGGTTACCCTTATATAAATAGAGAGGGGCCTTATTCACTTTTCATTGTCATTCATTGTCACACTTCTCTCTCTTTGGGAAGTGTGCATTAGATTTTGCCTATTTTCTACTCGCACGAAATGTAGATCTATGGTGATATTTCTCTTGGAGTTGGATTTTTGCTTGAATTTGGCGTCTTGAGATTGATTGAGGAGATTCTTGTGGAATTTTTATAAGTTTATTTCTCATCTTCTATATTTTGCATGCTATATTGTGAAAATTATGGTTTCTGCGTGTGCCATAGTTAAAATTGTTGTGTTTGTATAGAAATTGTGATCCTCTACGCCATGTGAAATTGTTTTCTTTGAAGCCTTTAAGGGACATCCCAGTTTTGCATCTCTCAAATCTAAAATATCCATTTTAGGGAAGCCGCTAGGTTTTGTGAGAAGAGGGTTTACACCTCTCACCCTCTCAAACAAGGTTGTCCTAATTGAATTTTGCCTAGGTAACTCCATTGTACATTTCCATCAAGGCACTAGTCTAGGTGGTGTTGATAAAGGCTTCTGATTTTACAAATTTCTCTTTCTTCTCTCTTAAATTCAAGATATCTAGGGTTAACACCTTTTTGAAATATTGATAAAAGTAATTTTATTTGATGTGTTCATTCCTTCTAAGTAGGAATTGCATTAAATATTTATTAAAAAGCAAGATCTAGCAATTTGTGCATCTTAAAACCTTATTTGTTGGGTTGACGTCATCACTATATTGTTGTTTTTTACATGTTTCAGCCATAACATCTCGATTGAAAACCCTTAGATTTGCATATCTAATCGATAGTCTTGATTCTTTGTTGATTAATCATTATAAGATTATTTCTTGTGGCTTTTATATGACATCGCACACGCTATCATTGAATATTTGTAAAACCCCAACTCATAGCATCCCTATTATTTGCTTAAGTGGTCTAGGGATGGAATGTTGAATTGTGTATCTTGGGAGGTACTCTCACAACCCTCGGAGTATTGGGTTTGTGATAAGTTGACCCACGAAAATGAATCTTTGTGGGAAATGTACCTAAGTGGTGGGCTTTGTACCCAAAGTCATGGACGGAAGACATAAGGAGGAAATGATTGTTTATTCATTACAAGCATGAGTGACAACCTTGAAGGGATAAGGGGCACCTAGGGCTTCAATGGAGTGGCAAAAAAAAAAATGAAAATAATTTTTATTCCTTATGAAAATAGTGTTTAAGCATGTAGATTTAGGTCAGCTTAGTTTTGGAGACATTACCCTTAGTGAAAAGTTATTTCAAAATGAGCACTATAAGGAGTAAAGATGAGCTCGTTCAGGATCAATCGAAGCAATGAGAGAGGGGCAGGGACAGTGAAGCTGGAGGAAGGATTCCAGTTCCAGTAAGTGCATTTACAGAGAAGCAGAGGAGCCATAGTGAGGTTGAGTAGAGTAGTGCAGTAGCCTATAGAGCCAATTTGGAAATTGGTGGGGAGAAGCAAAGTTTCAGTGCCAGAAGCTGGGCAGAGGTTCCAGAGGCTAGGAGAGACAGTTTCCCATATGGATTGAGGAGAAGTTGTTTCGAGCTGAGTGTAGGAGAAGTTGAGCTAGGGTGACAGACTGACTGCACAGATCCAGTTTGGCGAGCTCAATTTGAGCTGAGGCTAGAGCCTGAATTTTCCTGTGGAGTGAGGAAATCGCTCACTATATTTTCTTACCATTTTTCCTCTGTAGGATTGCCAGTTTCGGCATCCAGTTGCACTCACATTATTTCACTGCTGCATAATAATTAAACCCTCAACTGCTGCACCGGTTTTTCCAAGTTGTATTTTTCCATGGACATTGCTCCAAAAATAATTGTGTAAATTTATGTGTGTGTGCTAACATTTCTTCTAGCATTTATTTCTTCCGCAATTTTATTTTGTAGGTTGTAGTATGATTGATTCAGCATTTGCTGTAGAAAATAGTAAATAAATTGTTAAAAATTAATTTAACAATTAGGAGAATTATTTCCAGTTATTGTAATAGGATTCAAGTTGCCGAATTTTTACATCTAGCACTTTTTGCATGTTAAAACCCTATTTCTAGTGCTAACATCATCACTATATTGTTGTTTTCTACATGTTTTGGCCTCAACCTTGCATATCTAATTGATAGTCTTGATCCTTTGTTGACTAGTCATTGTAAGATGGTTTCTTATGGTTATATGACATCAAATTCCCTATCATTGAATATTTATCAAACCCTAACTTATAACAACCCTTTTCTTTGCTTAAGTGGTCTAGGGATGGAGTACTTGTGCTTTGGAAAAGACTATCTTAGCCCTTCTGACTCCACTAGTACCCTATCAAAATGATTAGACATTTCCATCACCTTAAACCCTCCTTGCTGAATATCCTCTAGGTCATCCATATGTAGATAATCCTCCCTTTTGGTTCAATATACCACTAAATAGTTTGAGTCAGGATGCTAAGGTAACAGTGGTGGCCAATCTATTGTTACCACGAGGTCTAGAGGCGTTACCAATAGAAAATATCGATGAAGTCTAAGAAGCGAGTGAAGGTGAGAAGAAGAGAAGGAAGGAGAGACAACAAAGGTAGGGATGAACTAGTGGAGGAAATAAGTATGAGAGGTAGTCAAGCTAGGACTGAAAAACTAAACCAAAGAGGTGTGAATCAACAACTCAGGAGCTTAAATAGTGAAGGAAAGTAGAAAATGGTAATTATGCTAGTTTTGAACTAGGGAAGGCAAGAGCCGAGGGGAAGGAGGAATTGAGGAATGGTTGAGGAAATGAACCCATAGCTACAGTCTATGGGATGTGACAACCAAGACCAAACTCCCCAGTAGCACAAGGATACGCAAGGTGATTGGTCCCATTAAAGGAGAAGTCATCTCGAGTTGGTGTTAAGTTATGGTATGTTCTATGCTTATAGCAGTTTATTTATCTTTCTTATTATTATCCATAGATTAGCAATCACATGTACATAAAGTAAAGTGCAGATAGAACATTAAACGATAGACAGGAAACAAGCCAAGACATTAGACATAGGATGTGGCGGCTAGCCAGGGACAAATCCCAATGTGTGGAAACCCTTTGATCAAATCTTCCTTTATCCTCAATAATTCAGCAGAGAGAAATAGTACATAAATCTGATTTACATCGGCAGCAGCAGCAAACCCTAGATCAACCAAACTAGGGCAGACAATATCTTGCAAACCAATTGTCGGATCAGCTTGATTCCTCACCAAAAAATGCGGTTTCAAAGGAGATCCAGATTCACCTACATCGTAGTTCTAAGGAGGGAGTCTGATGGTCAACGCTGGTCAAACTTCTGATCTGCAGTTGCAGCCCTAAATTCTGCACCTTCCTTCCACACGTGTGAGAGAAGAGTCTCTTTCTGCGCAGTAGGAGAAGAGCCTCTTTTCTGCACAGGAGAGAAAGAGAGATGTGATGATTTGAGTGAGTCCAAATGAGGAAAATACCTATTGTATTTATACACAACTGTTGATGATTGAATAGATGCGACTGTTGGGCTTCTGAGCCTACATGAGTTGCTGGTCAGCTTGATAATTATTCCATAATCAAAATAAATTCATATCTCCATAAATACTTATCTGAATCGGATGATCTTTAGATCAATCCTACACCTCTCGATGAGAGGAATCTAATAAAAATATTATTAGCAATGAATAAGATGGCCCACATGGAGTTTGGCTCTAGTTTCCAATTTTAACACTCCCTCTCAACTAGGGAGAACTCCATCAACAATCTGTCTGTCGGTCACTACTATTCATCCATCAAATGCACTACCCTGTACAACTTGACCCCTACTCTGCTCTGGTCTATCTTGCCTGCTCTGCTTTGTTCTATTCTGCCCTGTTCTGATCTTCTCTACTCTGCTCTGCTTTGTCTGAATTATGAAGAGGAAGAAATGATCGAGGATGTATCATACTGACTCAAAGTCAGTCCCAGAGTGTGTACCACTGGTCCCAGACCAATCCTCAACCGACCCGAAGTCAGTGTCATAGTGGGTACAACTCCTACCACTGGTCCCAGACCAGTATCATCCTCCACTGACTCAAAGTCAGTCTCAGGGTGTGTACCACTTGTCCCAGACCAGTCCTCAACTAGACCAAAGTCAGTGTCATAGTGGGTACAACTCCTACCATTGGTCCTAGACCAGTATCATTGATCCCAGATCAATGAAGGTCATCCTAGCATAGGGAGTATGGTAGATACAATGATGCATCCATCGATACTACTATGGTCCCTATCC